>ML242296.1:0-78183 GCA_005239495.1 Nicotiana undulata
CGAAACCGATTTTTAAGCCTTTGATTAATTAGTATTTATACATTATGATATGTTTTGGGCTGTAAGCCGTGTTTGGGGCCCAGTGCCGACTTGTTTACCCTTCGGGGGTTATGTTTTACTATTTTCCTCACTGATATGTTATGATTTTTACTCAGTCTTTTCTGTGAAATTATTTTGACACTCAGAGTATTTTGATACTACTTCTTGAAAATGAAACACTGTTTTTGGGTCGAGAACCCGGTATATTTATGGCCTGAAGGGCAAATTGAGAGTGTATGACTGAGTGAGGCTACTGGCCTATATTGTGAGGATGTTATGATATGAGTGAGGCTGTTGGCCTATATTGTGACGATGATATGATATGAGTGAGGCTGCGGGCCTATATTGTGTGTGATTTATGCCATGTTGTGGCTTATTATAGCGCTTGGGCTATAGGAGCCCCTCCGGAGTCTGTAACACACCCCCAATGAGCATCGGTACCGATTGAGTGATGCTTGATGGGCAGAGTGAATGTGAGGTTTCATGATGGGCAGAGTGATTGTGAGGTTTCCTGATGGGCAGAGTGATTGTGAGGTTTCATGATGGGCAGTGTGATTATGAGATTGCCTGATGGGTTGATACTGAAAGAAATTATTACGAGAAAAGATTATGGCCCGAGGGGTAGTTTATGAAGATTTTTACTGAGTTTTCAAACTATGATTTACTTCGTTTTCAAACTGGTTTTACTGAGAATTTTATCGAGATATACTGATATTGCACTTGTTTTCAAAGGATTTCCGGAAACTGATTTCGAACTTATTATTTGATGAACACTACATGGTGACTTGGTGTTTTACTGGTTTTGTGGAATTGTGTATCTGTGTTGTGTGTTTGTATTAATCAGACTGTGATTTATTTTCACTACTACTGAGTTGGCGTACTCATAAAGACTCCCTGTGCCTCTGTGCACAGATCTAGGTACTAGCTCGCATCAGTAGCTGACGCAGGTTCGATAGCAGCATTTCACGGGATTTCGAGGTAGCTGTCCAGCATCCACAACTTCTCCATTTACCTTCCCTATTTAGATTTAGTATTTGATTCAGAGACATATATTATAGTTTTAGCAGACTTAGATTTATTTATTCTTAGATGCTCATGACTATTGACTCCAGTTCTGGGAGGTTGTTTGGAGTGGTTTTGTTTATTATTGGGGGCGTTAGACTTATGTAATTTATTTCTTTATTATGACTGTTGTTTATTGTTATATTGTGAACTGTTATAATTGAATACATGCATAGTAAAGTGATGGTTGGCTAGCCTAGTTCCACGATAGGCGCCATCACGGTCTGTTAGGATTTAGGGTCGTGACAAGTTGGTATCAGAGCACTAGGTAACATAGGACTCAACGGTCATGAGCAGGTTTAGTAGAGTCTTGCGGATCGGTACGGAGACGTCTGTACTTATCTTCGAGAGGCTGCGAAACTTTTAGGAAACATCTCTATTTTCTTGAACTCTTTTGTGCCAATCTATTGATTCTTGAAATCTAAACTTACGTTGCTTCATTCTCTCACAGATTGTGAGGACACGCAATACATACCAGGGTGACCAGACACCAGCCAGACCCACAAGGGGTCGAGGCCGTGGTAGAGGTAGGGGACCAGCCCAGGCAGCAGCCGGGGTAGTACCACAGGACCCCCCTATCGTTCAGGATCAGGTTCCCGCCGATGGAGCTCCAGCGGAACAGGATCAGGCACCGGCAGTGCCTATTGTTATTCCGGGTCTTCAGGAGACCCTGGCTCAGATATTGACGGTGTGTCCCAGTTTAGCTCAGGCAGTTTCTATATCCACTACTACCACTGCAGCTCAAGCCGGGGGAGGCAATCAGACTCCAGCTGCCCGGACACTTGAGCAGGTTGTACGGGGTATTCATGCACCAGGAGCAGCCCCAGTTCAGCCGGTTGCTCCAGCTCAGGATTTTGTGGTCGCTGCTATGCCTGAGGATGAGCAGCACAGGTTGGAGAGGTTTAGCAGAATTAAGCCTCCGACTTTCAGCGGTATAGAGGGTGAGGATGCCCAAGATTTTCTAGATAAATGCCAGAGGATACTACGTACTGTGGGTATTTTAGAGGCCAGTGGGGTCTCGTTTGTTACATTTCAGTTTGCGGGTGTTGCTTTTACTTGGTGGGAGTCATTCGAGAGGCGTAGGCCGGTTGGTTCAGCACCTCTCACCTGACAGCAGTTTTCCACGATCTTTTTGGAGAAATATGTTCCTCAGTCCCACAGAGAGGAGCAGTGTAGGCAGTTCGAGCAGCTGCACCAGGGAGAATTATCAGTCACCCAATACGAGATGAGGTTTTCTGAGTTAGCCAGACATACGTCTGAGATTGTCCCTACTGACAAAGAGAGGATTAGGAGGTTTGTAGATGGTCTCTCGTATCAGCTTCAGATTTTGATGACCAGAGAGAGGGTGTCTGGAGTTACATTTGAGCAAGTTGTTGGTATTGCTCGGGATATTGAGTCGGTTTTAGGCAGGATCGTGAGGAAAGAGTGGTCAAGAGGCCTCGGGGATCAGGTAATTTCAGTGGCGCCCCTTCCAGAGGGCAATTTCAGCCTAACAGAGGTCGTTCATTTAGACATCCACAGCCAGTTCGCCCAACTTATAGTGGTGTACCTTCGGGGCAGGGTCCTCGCAATCCTCATCAGGGACGTTCATCTTTTAGTGCCCTTCCCGCTAAAAGCTCCACCCGAGCATCATCTTATCAAGGTTCGTCTGGTGGTTATCATGGTGGCAGGGGTTTTCGTCAGTTTTCATCTCCAGCTCCAAGTAATTGTTATGAGTGTGGAAAGTTCGTACATGAGTGGAGGCAGTGTCCCCGTCGTGCTAGTAGTTCAGCTCAGCAGAGGGTTCAGCCCTCGGCTTCATCCCCAGTCACTTAACCACCTACCCAGGCCGCTAGGGGTGGTGGTCAAGCAGCTAGAGGTCGTCCTAGAGGGGGAGATCGAGCAGGTGGAGGCCAGCCACGTATTTATGCACTTCCGGCTAGGCCTGATGCTATGGCGTCAGATGTAGTGATTACAGGTACTATTTCAGTTTGTCACAGTGATGCTTTGGATTTATTTGACCCTGGTTCCACGTACTCTTATGTCTTATCCTATTTTGCTCATTTTCTGAATATTCCCCATGAGTCTCTAGTTACTTTTGTTCATGTTTCGACTCCGGTGGGTGATACTATTATTGTGGACCGTGTGTACCGGTCGTGTCTTATATCTATTGGGGGTTTGGACACCCGAGTGGACTTGATATTACTGAGTATGGTAGATTTTGATGTAATTCTGGGCATGGATTGGTTATCCCCATGTCATGTGATTCTTGATTTTCACGCTAAGACCGTTACCTTAGCTATGCCCGTAGTTCCGAGAGTTGAGTGAAGGGGGTCTATAGAGCATGTACCTAGCAGAGTGATTTCTTATTTAACGGCTCAGCGTATGGTTGAGAAAGGGTGTGAATCTTACCTTGCGTTTGTGAGGGATGTTAGTAGTGAGACTCCATCTGTTGATTCTGTTCCCGTAGTCCGTGATTTTCCGGATGTATTTCCTGCACACCTGCCAGGCATGCCACCTGNCCCTAGTGTATCGCTTTGGGGTGCACCGGTGTTATTTGTGAAAAAGAAGGATGGCTCGATGTGCATGTGTATTGATTATAGGCAGTTGAATAAGGTTACAGTGAAGAATCATTATCCGCTGCCTCGTATTGATGACTTATTTGATCAGCTTCAGGGAGCTAAGGTATTCTCCAAGATCGACTTGAGGTCGGGGTATCATCAGTTGAAGATTCGGTATTCTGATATTCCGAAGACAGCTCTCAGGACTAGATATGGTCATTATGAGTTTTTGGTTATGTCATTTGGGCTGACCAATGCCCCAGCAGCGTTCATGCAATTGATGAACAACGTATTTCAGCCCTATCTTGATACTTTCGTTATTGTATTCATTGATGACATCCTGGTTTATTCTCGTAGCCAGGAAGAGCATGCTCAGCACTTGAGAATCGTGTTGCAGAGATTGAGGGAGGAGAAGCTTTATGCAAAATTCTCTAAGTGTGAGTTTTGGCTTGGTTCAGTAGCTTTCTTGGGGCACGTGGTGTCTAGTGAGGGTATTCAGGTTGATCCGAAGAAGATTGAGGCGGTGCAAAGTTGGCCTAGACCGTCTTCAGCTACAGAGATTCGGAGTTTCCTTGGTCTGGCGGGTTACTACCGTCGCTTTGTGGAAGGATTTTCTTCTATTGCTTCACCTTTGACCAAATTGACATAGAATGGTGTTCTATTCCGATGGTCCGATGAATGTGAGGAGAGCTTTCAAAAGCTCAAGTCAGCATTGACCACAACTCCGGTATTAGTGTTGCCTATTGGTTTGGGTTCTTATACGGTTTATTGTGATGCTTCTAGAGTTGGCTTAGGAGCGGTGTTGATGCAGGACGGTAGGGTGATTGCCTACGCGTCGAGGCAGTTGAAGGTGCACGAGAAGAATTATCCAGTGCACGATCTTGAGTTAGCTGCCATTGTTCATGCCTTAAAGATTTGGCGGCATTATTTGTATGGAGTACAGTGTGAGATTTTCACCGATCATCGTAGTTTGCAGTATCTGCTGAGGCAGAAGGACTTGAATTTGCGACAGAGGAGATGGTTGGATCTTCTCAAGGATTATGACTTGACTATTTTATATCATCCGGGGAAGGCCAACGTGGTGGCCGATGCCTTGAGTCGCAGAGTCGAGAGTTTGGGAAGTCTAGCTTATCTTTCAGTAGCAGAGCGACCTTTAGCCCTTGATGTTCAGACTTTAGCGGGTTAGTTAGTGAGATTGGACTTGTCAGACCCTCCACGAGTGGTAGCTAGCATGGCTTCCCGATCTTCTTTATTTGATCGGATTAAGGCACGACAGTATGATAACCGGCACCTATTAGTTCTTCAGGATAGAGTTCGTCGGGGTGATGCCAGAGATGTGACTATTGGTGATGATGGAGTTATGAGGATGCAGGGCCGTAATTTCATGCCCAACGTGGATGGTATTCGAGAGTTGATATTAGTAGAGGCTCACAGTTTGCGGTATTTTATACATCCAGGTGCCGCGAAGATGTATCAGGATCTGAAACAACATTATTGGTGGAGGCGTATGAAGAGAGATATTTTTGAGTATGTAGTACGGTGTCTCAACTGCCAGCAGCTCAAGTACGAGCACCAGAGACCAGGTGGTTTGCTTCAGAGGTTAGATATTCCAGAGTGGAAATGGGAGAGGATTACTATGGACTTTTTAGTTGGGCTTCCACGGACTTCGAAGGGTTTTGATGATATTTGGGTCATTGTGGATAGATTGACCAAGTCCACGCATTTCATTCCTGTCAGTACTACTTATACTTCAGAGCGGTTAGCTGGTATCTACATTAAGGGGATTGTCTGGTTGCATGGAGTTCCGGTTTCTATTATTTCTGATTGAGGTACTCAGTTCACATCTCAGTTTTGGAGAGCCGTACAGAAAGGTATGGGTACTGATGTAGAGTTGAGCATTGCATTTCACCCTTAGACCGACGGGTAGTCGGAACGGACTATTCAGATATTGGAGGATATGTTATGGTTTTGTGTGATTGATTTTGGTGGTTCATGGGATCAGTTTCTGCCATTAGCAGAGTTTGCATATAATAACAGCTATCAGTCCAGTATTCAGATGGCCCCGTACGAGGCCTTATATGGTAGGAGGTNAAATTCAGGAGCGACTTCGCACGGCGCAGTCTAGACAGAAGAGTTATGCGGATCGGAAGGTTCGGGATGTATCATTTATGGAAGGTGAGAAGGTACTGCTAAAAGTATCACCCATGAAGGGTGTTATGAGGTTCGGAAAGAGAGGAAAGTTGAGTCCGCGATTTATCGGTCCTTTTGAGGTACTTCAGAAGGTTGGAGAGGTGGCTTATAGACTTGCCTTGCCACCCAACTTATCGAGTGTTCATCCGGTGTTTTATGTGTTGATGCTTAGAAAATACGTTGGTGATCCGTCTTATGTGTTAGACTTCAGCACCGTTCAGCTCGAGGGTGATATGTCATATGAGGTGGAGCCAGTAGCAATTTTGGCTCGTGAGGTCAGAAAGCTGAGATCTAAGGAGACAACATCAGTAAAGGTGCAGTGGAGAGGTCATCCATTAGAGGAGGCTACTTGGGAGACCGATCGGGAGATGCAGAGCAAATATCCTCACTTGTTTGAGACTCCAGGTATGTTTCTAGACTCGTTCGAGGACGAACATTTGTTTAAGAGTGGGAGAATGTAACGACTCGGTACATAAAACCTACATTATAATTGTTGTTATTGACTTGATATAGATCGGTTATACTGTATTTGATATATTAGAGTTGATAGTCTTGAAATCGAATGGTTGTAGTGAGAGTTCAGTCAATTAGCCTTTAGCCTTTAAAAATAGCCTTAAAATGGGAAAAGTCAACTAAGAGCTGACTTATTGGTAAACGACCTCGGAATGCAAATTTTATGGCTCGGATAGCTTCGTTAGGTGATTTGGGACTTAGGAGTGTGTTCAGAATAATTTTGTGATGTCCGGTGTAGAATTAGGCTTGCATTGGTGAAAGTTAGTTTTTGGCGATTCCGGTCAACAATGGAAAATAGTCTATCGGGGTCTGAATGGAATTTCGACAGTTGAAACAGGTTTGTAATGTCATTTTGGACTTGTCCACAAAATTTCAGGTCAATCGGAGTTATTTTGGATAGTTTCGGCGTCATTGGTGGATTTTAGAATTTTCGAAGTTCTTAGGCTTGAATCCGATGTGAATTTGGTATTTTGATGTTAGTTTTGGTGTTTTGAGGGTGCAACTAAGTTTGAATGATCATATGTGAGGTGTTGGTATGTTTGGTTGGGGTCCCGAGGGGCTCGGGATTGATTTCGGGTGATTAACGGACTTATTTGGACTTGAATACATAGCTGGTTTTCTGCTTTTTGCACAGCAGTAATTTCTTCACTGCGATCGCGTGGGGATGTGTGCGATCGCGGAGAGTTAAATTTGGGGCAGGCAAAATTATGTTGTGCGATCACGTGGAATGGCCTGCGATCACAGAGAAGGGGGAGAGGGCCCAGTGCGATCGCGTGTGCCAGGCTGCGATCGCGGGGCTTTGACCGCGATCGCGGAGAGTAAAATAACTGGGCATATTTAAATAACCCTTCCGTGACTTAAATCCTCTTTTTCACCATTTTTTGTACGAAAAAGAGCTCTTGGGGGCGATTTTGAAGAGGAAAATTCTTGTTCTTCATAGAGGTAAGTGTTCTAATCATTAAAACTCGATTATGGGTGATTATAGAGCATAAAACCAGTGTAAATTTATGGAAAATCAGTAGAAAAATTGGGTTTTAGGGCTTGAGATTATGAAACCTTCAAGAGTCGATTTGAGGGGTCAAACGAACTACGATTTTGGTGTTCTTTATATTTACGGACTCGTGAGAGGACGAAGAACATTTTGGTATAGAAATTTTTGAGTTTCAGGACGCGGGCCCAGGGGTCGGGTTTTGACTGGTTTCGGAATTTTGAGTTAAATTTGATATCTTTCGATTGGAAATTGTTCCTTAAGCACATATTGATGATAAAAATCCAAACTTGATAGATTTGGAGACTTCAGAGGTTGATTCGAGAGGCAAGCGCATTGCAAAATAATTCCGGGCTAGTTTTGAGGTAAGTAATGTCTTTAAATCCTGTCCTGAGGGTATGAAACCCCAGACTATGCACCCTTTCACGGGTTTTGAAATAAAAAGGTGGAAACTTTGGAACATGTTTCCTATTTAGGCGACTATTGAGTTGCGAAACCGATTTTTAAGCCTTTGCTTAATTAGTATTTATACATTATGATATGTTTTGGGCTGTAAGCCGTGTTTGGGGCCCAGTGCCGACTTGTTTAACCTTCGGGGGTTATGTTTTACTATTTTCCTCACTAATATGTTATGATTTTTACTCAGTCTTTTCTGTGAAATTATTTTGACACTCATAGTATTTTGATACTACTTCTTGAAAATGAAACACTGTTTTTGGGTCAAGAACCCGGTATATTTATGGCCTGAAGAGCAAATTGAGAGTGTCTGACTGAGTGAGGCTGCTGGCCTATATTGTGAGGATGTTACGATATGAGTGAGGCTGATGGCCGATATTCTGAGGATGTTATGATATGAGTGAGGTTGCTGGCCTATATTGTGAGGATGATATGATATGAGTGAGGCTGCGGGCCTATATTGTGTTTGATTTATGCCATGTTGGGGCTTATTATAGCGCTTGGGCGGTAGGAGCCCCTCCGGAGTCTGTAACACACCCCCAGTGAGCGCCGGTACCGATTGAGTGATGCCTGATGGGCAGAGTGAATGTGAGGTTTCATGATGGGCAGAGTGATTGTGAGGTTGCCTGATGGGCAGAGTGATTATGAGGTTGCCTGATGGGCTGAGTGATTGTGAGGTTTTCCGATGGACTGATACTGAAAGAAATTATTACGAGAAATGATTATGGCCCGAGGGGCAGTTTATGAAGATTTTTACTGAGTTTTTAAACTATGATTTACTTCGTTTTCAAACTGGTTTTACTGAGAATTTTATTGAGATATACTGATACTGCACTTGTTTTCAAAGGATTTCTGGAAACTGATTTCGAACTTATTATGTGATGAATACTACATGGTGACTTGGTGTTTTACTGGTTTTGTGGAATTGTGTATATGTGTTGTGTGTTTGTATTACTCTGACTGTGATTTATTTTCATTACTACTGATTTGGCGTACTCATAAAGACTCCTTGTGCCTCTGTGCACAGATCCAGGTACTAGCTCGCAGCAGTAGCTGACGCAGGTTCGATAGCAGCATTTCACAGGATTTCGAGGTAGCTGTCCAGCGTCCACAGCTTCTCCATTTCCCTTCCCTATTTAGCTTTAGTATTTGATTCAGAGACATATATTATAGTTTTAGCAGAGTTAGATTTATTTATTCTTAGATGTTCATGACTATTGACTCCAGTTCTGGGAGGTTGTTTAGAGTGGTTTAGTTCATTATTGGGGGCGTCAGACTTATGTAATTTATTTCTTTATTATGACTGTTGTTTATTGTTATATTGTGAACTGTTATAATTGAATAAATGCGTAGTAAAGTGATGGTCGGCTAGCCTAGTTCCACGATAGGCGCCATCACGGCCTGTTAGGATTTGGTGTCGTGACACCTCCACCCCTGGCATTCTGAGCGGGTGGTGTAGAAACTAGTGCTGAAGCTGGAGGCTGGCTCCTCTGCTGAAATAAACTACCAGAAAGGCGGGGACAATACCTCTTGATATGGTCTGGATCTCCACACTCGAAGTAACCCTCTCAGCAAAAGACGGTGGGGACTGAAGAAAACCCCTAGAACCAGAATAACTGCTAGAAGAGCCATGTGCTGAAGAACCCTGAACTGATGGTGCCCGAGATGAACTCTGGGCTGGGAGGGCGCTGAATGATGAACGGCCTGGATGAGAGGCACGGGGACCGTGTCCCGATGAAGCACCATTGTAGACTAGACGAGCTGGCTGAGGATGCCTAAATGAACGACCTCTACTGTGCTAAAACTGACCTCCTGAGTAAACACCACCATATCTACCAGAACCTCGAGGCCTCTTGGCCTCACTCTCAACCCGCTCCTGGAAGCGAACTGACTCAATCTCCCTGGCTATATCAACTACCTCCTCAAAAGAAGCGCCAAATACTCTCTCCTTGGTCAGAAAGATCCGAAGCTAGTAAGTGAGACCATCAACAAACCTCCTGATCCTCTCTCTGTCTGTGGGAACTAGACAGATGGCATGACGTGCCAACTTAGAGAACCGCATCTCATACTGCGTCACGGTCATGTCCCCCTGACGTAACTGCTCGAACTTTCTCCGCAACTCCTCTCTACGGGACTGCGGTATATACTTCTCCAAAAAGAGAATGGAGAACTGGTGCCATGTAAAGGGCGCTGCATCAGTGGGTCTACATCTCTCATAGGCCTCCTACCAAGCAAGTGTAGCTCCTGAAAACTGGAAGGTAGTAAATGGGACCCCACTGGCCTCTAATATCCCTATTGTGCGTAGTATCCTCTGACACTTTTCCACGAAGGCCTGGCCATCCTCGCCCTCAGTACCACTAAAAGTCGGAGGCTGGAGTCTGCTGAATCTCTCCAACCTGCGTTGCTCATCATCAGCTAAAGATGGGACCACATAATCCTGTACCGGAGCAATTGGTTGCACTGGAGCTGCCCCAGGTGTCTGAAGTCCCTGGGTGACCTGCTCAGGTGTCCGGGCAGCTGGAGTCTGAATGCCTCCCCCGGCCTGAGAAGTAGCGGCAGTAGTGGACATGGCGAAGACCTGTGCCAAGCTGGTGCTCACCGTCAAGATCTGGGCTAGGGTCTCCTAGAGACCCGGAATCACAATGGGCATCGCTGGTGCCTGAGCCTGTCCCGCTGGGATCTTAGCTGCGGGAACCTGATCCTGGGCAATAGGAGGGTCCACCGGTGCTGCCCCAGCTGTTGTGCAGGCTGCACCCCTCCCTCTGCCACGGCCTCGACCTCTGGCTGGTCTTGCTGGTGTTTGATCACCATTATCGGTAGCACGAGCCCACACCATCTGTGAGAAAATGAAAACAACAGAAGTTTAGTTCCAGAATTCAACAGAGTCGCACGACAGAATTCAACAATGTGGAATTATCCTAAGGGTTCTGTAGCCTCTCAAAGATAAGTACAGACGTCTTTGTACCAATCCGCAAGACTCTACTAAACCTGCTCATGACTGGTGAGACCTATTCAACCTAGAGCTCTAATACCAACTTGTCAAGACCCATTTTCGGAGTCGTGATGGCGTCTGTCGTGAAACCAGGCTAGCCACCTATTTATAACTAATCTAAATTCGATTACCAGAGAAAATATCATTTTTAACAAGTCTGAAGATAATAACAATAATAAATCTGAAATTGAAACCATCTATGAAACCAAAACTTCAGTCCTACAAATCCAGGATCCAGTGTCACACAGTCATGAACTGCTAATACATAAGGTGAATAAAAGAGGAATGGACAAAATAGTCTGAAAAGTAAATAACGACAGGTAGAGTAAGAAAGATATGACGAGATCACGGTCGCCAGCTGCTACCTCGACAACTCTGATGGAAACTGTCAGCTACTCAATGACTAGAGCCGGGTCCCGATGTACCTGGATCTGCACACAAAGTGCAGGGGGTAACGTGAGTACACCAACTCAGAAGTAACGAACCCAAACTATGGGCTGAGAGGTAGTGACGGACTAAACCTCCGATATTCATGAACAACAATATATAAACTTGGACATGAAAGTAATATAACGAAAAATAAACAAAGATACACCAATTATGTCTGTACAATCTACATACACCATATGATCATAAGGAATCAAAATGATATGTACACAGTATCCCAACTCTCACAAGGAAGTCCACTCAGTAATAGAATTGGCCTTCAGGCCCAGGGAAAGTCCATCCCGGATTATACATAAACACAAGTGACGTAGTCACCTAGTACTGAGTAAAAGGCCGGTCCAGCCCCACGGAGAAGATCCATCTCAGGAACATATCACTCAGACAAGGTCCATGTTCAGGGAAGATCCATCCCTCAATATATCAATAACTTCGGACAAGATCCATGCCCGGGGAAGATCCATCCCTCAATATATGTGCGCTCACCGGGGGTGTAAAGACTCCGGAGGGGCTCCTATAAGCCCAAGTGCTATATCAAGCCAACGAAGGCATGATCTGAGGATCGCTGCGGTGTGCAGTCCGATCTCATAACTGTCTCAATACCAGGATCTCGGCCTCACTCAGTCAATACCTTCCAGTCTCACTCACAAGGCTCACAGATATAAGAATCAGCCCAAACAATGATATCATATAAATAAACTAACAATTACTGAGACCGAGGCATGAAACATATGCTATAACAGGACTGAGTACATGAAAGCAAATAGTCACAGATGGAGACAACAATAAATGACCATTCCGGTCTGAACATATTGGCGTGAAGCCTTAGCAATTATACTCAACATGATTTCTAATATATTCAAGGTAAATACAACCTTCATAGTACAAGTATCAACCTGAAATAACCATTAGGCAGTGTCATGGGATGAGCCAGGCCACAATATTCGGTGTACGCCCGCATAACATCAAATACCAGATAAATTAGGCTTTCGAATCCTCAGTTCCAAGTTTGGAAACGTTACTTACCTCAAAACCGACTAAAATACTAATCCACAGTGCCCTTGCCTCTAAATTCGGCCTCCGAGTGCTCCAAATATACCAAAAATCATATTTATACCATTACAATATGCCAAGGAATGAAACCCACTCGAAATTTATCAAAGATACTCAAAAATCCCGAAATTGGTCAAACCCGACCCCCGGGCCCACATTTCGGAACTCGACAAACGTTATATTAAAATGATCCTCATCATCTCACGAGTCTATACATATAAAGAATGCTGAAATCGGAGTCCAAATGACCCCTCAAATTACCCCTAGAAGGTCTCTTAAACTCAAGCCCTAGTTCTCCCATTTTCCACTGATTTTTCCCAATTAAATGCCACTAATTAGGTCTTAATCACATATAATCGAGTTATGAAGTCCAAAAACCTTACCTCAATGAAGAACTATGGTCTTCCTCTTCAAAACCCCTCCAAAAGCTTGAAACCCGTATGAAAAATGGTGAGAGGAAGACCAAAATTCGCTAAGTTCAACTTATATACTTTCTGCCCAGGCTTTTCGCACCTGTGGTCCCTCTTCTCGCACCTGGGGTCAAATCCACCGCACCTGCGACTTTTCATTAAACGGTCTAAACCCGCACCTGCGACTCCGCCGGTGCGGTCCCTTATCCGCATCTACGACCTTCTACTGAGCCAACCAAAATCCGCATCTGCGGAGTCCTTTTCGCTTCTGCAGGACCGCATCTGCGATCAAACACCGCAGGTGCGGTTACATCAGTAGAATGAAAACCAGCAGCTGAAGCTGCACATTCCAAGTCCCAAATTTTCCCGTTAACCACTCAAAACCATCCCGAGCCCCTCGCGGCCCCAACCAATCATTCAAGCTTAGTTGCACCCTCGGAACACCCAAAATAACATCAAAACACCAAAATCACATCAAATACAAGCCTATGAACTTTGAAATTTCTAAATTCCACCAACGATGTCGAAACTATCTAAAACACCTCTATTGACCTGAAATTTTTCATACATATCCAAAATGACATTACAAACCTGTTCCAACTTCCGGAATTCCATTCCGACCCCGATAGCCTATTTTCCACTGCCGACCGGAAATCACCAAAAACTAACTTTCGCCGATTCAAGCCTAATTCTACACCAGACATAACAAAAATATTTTGAACACACTTCTACGTCCCAAATCACCTAACAAAGCTATCCGAGCCATAATATCAGCATTCCGAGGTCGTTTACCAATAAGTCAACTCTCAGTTGACTTTCCCAACTATAAGGCTAATTCTAGAGACTAAGTGTCTCAATTCCTACCACAACCATTCCGAGCCCGAGCCAACTGACTCTAACACATCATAAACAGTAAAACCAACCTATGACAAGGCAAAAACAGTAATAATGATGTATGTTCTACGTAACGACCGACCGGGTCGTTACACTGGGTCTAGCATCTTTCTTTGCTAAGAGGTACTTTAAAGCTGCATGATCAGTATAAATTGTAACCTTTGTTCCTATCAAATAGGAATGAAATTTGTCAAATACAAATACTACTGCAAGTAGTTCCTTCTCAGTAGTGGCATAATTCTTTTGAGCTTCATTGAGTGTTCTACTGGCGTAGTAAATAGGCCTAAAAATTTTGTCTCTCTTTTGTCCCAATATTGCTCCTACTGCTGTATCACTTGCATCACACATTATTTCAAAGGGTTCGCTCCAATCAGGAGAAACAACAATTGGATCATTAGTCAATTATTTCTTGAGAATCTCAAATGCTTTCCTACAATTATCTGAAAATTCAAACTTCACATCTTTCATCAGTAGGTTTGTCAGAGGTTTTGAAATTTTTGAAAGATCTTTTATTAAACTTCTATAAAAACCTGCATGCCCTAAGAAACTTCTAATGCCTTTTAGTGGTAGGAGGGGGTAATCCTGCTAGAAGATCAATTTTAGCCTTATCAAATTCTATCCCTTTAGCAGAAATTTTATGTCCTAAAACAATTCCCTCTATTACCATGATGTGACATTTTTTCCAATTAAGAACCAAATTTGTCTCTTCACATCTTTTAAGCACCAAAGTTAAATGATAGAGACAATCTTCAAATGTCTTACCAAAAAGTGTGAAATCATCCATAAATATTTCAAGAAACTTTTCGGTCATATCTGAGAAAATTGCCGACATGCAACGCGGAAATGTAGCAGGAGCACTGCATATTCCAAATGGCATTCTTCGATAAGCATACGTACCTTGGGGGCATGTGAATGTGGTTTTCTCTTGATCTTCTGGATCAATTGGTATCTGATTATACCCAGAATATCCATCAAGAAAACAGTAAAAACCATGGCCTGCAATTCTTTCAAGCATTTGATAAATAAAAGGCAAAGGAAAATGATCTTTCCTTGTGGCATCATTAAGTCGTCCGTAATCAATACAGACTCTCCATCCTGTGACTGTTTTAGTAGGTATGAGTTCATTATTTTTATTTTTTATTACTGTCATACCTTCTTTCTTTGGTACTACTTGTACATGACTTACCCAAGGACTGTCAGATATTGGATAAATGATACCTGCTGCTAGAAGTTTTACCACTTCTTTCTTGATGACTTCCTGCATTGCTGGGTTCAGTCTCCTTTGGGGTTGAACTACTGGCTTAAAATCATTCTCCATAAGAATCTTGTGCATACAAATAGCTGGACTGGTTCCTTTGATGTCAGCTATAATCCACCCTAAGGCTCTTTTGTGTTTTCACAAGACTCCAATCAGTTTGCTTTCATGTTCTATAGTCAAAGAAGATGAAATGATTACTGGAAATAATTCAAGTTCCAGAAAAACATATTTTAAATGAGTACGGAGTTCTTTGAGTTCAATTTTTAATTGAGCTCCTTCTTGTGAGGCTTTCTCATTTTCTGACTCATTTTCTAGTATTTCAGCTTGTTCTCTAATTACGGTGTTATCATCACTTATGGTATCTGACCTAGCCAAAAATCTCTCCAATGAATAAGTAATTAACTGATTATCTTTGTATTAATCTACAAGGTCATCTAGTAAGTCAATTTGAAAACAAGATGATGATGACTCATCCCCATGAAATTTCATCATTTTCTGCATGTCAAAAATCACTCTTTCCTCATCAACCCGCAATATTAATTGTCCTTGATGAACATCAATAATTGCTCTCCCTGTTGGGAGAAATGGTCTACCTAAAATTAATGGTACCTCAGTATTTTCTTCCATTTCAAGCACTATAAAATCTACAGGGAATACAAATTTGTCAACTCTAACAAGGATATTTTCAATAATTCCTTTTGGTCTCTTAGTACTTTGATCAGCTAATTGAAGAGACACACCAGTATCTTTCATTTCACCAAGTTCTAATTTTCTGAAAATTGAAAAGGTCATTAGATTTATTGAAGCACCTGAATCACATAACGCCTTTTCAAAGTGAGTACCTCCCACGGTACAAGGAATTGTAAAACTTCCTGGATCACCAAGTTTCTGGGGGAGCTTATTTTGAAGTATAGGACTACATTTTTCTGTAAGCTTAACCACTGAAACTTCTTCTAATTTTCTTTTACTTGACAAAATGTTTTTGAGAAATTTAGCATATGAAGGAATTTGCGTCAAAGCATCTGTGAAAGGTATGTTAATGTAAAGTTTCTTCAGAATATCTGGAAACTTTAAAAATTATTTGTCAAGCTTTTCTCTTTTCAACTTTTGGGGAAAAAAGAGAGGTACAGAGTGAGGATTTTTTATCAATTCATTTTCTTATACATTTTTTCCTTTATTCTTTTGTTCTTTTGGAAACTTAGATTCTATTTTATTCTCACCTTCATTTACCTTTTCCACTTCTTGTGGCTTTCCTTCTCTATTTGCATATGGATCATCAAGAGATTTACCTGATCGTAGAGAGATGACTTTGAGGTGTTATTTTGGATTTTTCTCTGTGTTGCTTGGTAGAGCACCTTGAATTTGTCCAGACATGAGGGTTTCTAATTGGTTTACCTGAATTTCTAAATTTTTGATAGCTGAATGTTGACTTTCAACCTTCTCATCAATAGCTTTAATGAATTTGTACATCAGGTCTTCAAGGCTTTGTTGATGTGCTCTTTGAGGTTGCTGCTGATATTGTTGAAAACTTTGTTGCCCTCTATTTTGATTTTGAAAACCAGGTGGTCCCTGTACCTGCTGCTTTTGATTAAAAATTCTTTGAGGATTTTCAGCGCCATTAAGATTACTCCATTGAAATCCTGGATGTTTTTGTGCCATGGGACTACTGAATGTGTGATTATTTCTAAAACCAATCACATATACCTATTCCTCATTTTGTGTTGAAGCTTGACATTCATGATTCAGATGATTACCTTGACAAACATTGCAATTCTCAAGATGGGATAATGTGTGAGCACCTACCTGAAAGGCCTCAACTTTTTGTGTTAAGGTAGCAATTTGTTGTGTCAATGAATTCAAAGCTTCAACTTGATTTACTCCTGCCATTTTTTTGATAATCATTTTGTCTGAGGGACATTGAACAACATTTTCCGAAATTTCATTAAGCAATCGCATTGCTTCTGCAGTAGTTTTTCCCATTATTGATCCTCCTGATGCTGCATCAATTACATTTCTAGTAGAGGGTTTAAGACCATGATAGAAAATGTATAAAATGTCAGGGTCTTGGATACAATGATGTGGGCATTTTCTTAACATTGCTTCTAATATTTCCCATGTATGGTATACATATTCAGTGTCTGTCCGCATAAAATTATTGATTTCTTGCTTCATTTTAATTGTTTTTGCAGGTGAAAAATATTTATTAAGAAATTTTTGGGTCATTTGGTCCCATGTTGTAATGGAACCTCTTGGTAGACTTCGCAACCATGTTTTGGCTTCACCTTTTAATGAAAATGGAAAAAGCCGCAACCTGATAACATCTGTTGTGACTCCATTATACCTGCGAGTTTCAACTAATTCAAGAAAATTAATTAAATGGGTGTGAGGATCTTCACTCGCATCACCAGTAAACTAGCATGATTGTTGAATGGTTTGAATCAAGCCTGTGCAGATTTCAAAGTTGTTTGCTGCAATAGGTGGTCTCCTCACACTTGATTCTCCTTCAAAATGATCTGGCCTTGCATAATCACGGATTATTCTATCACGTCGTGGTGCCACCTCATCAAACTGTTCTTCTACTTGATGTGGTGGAAGTTGGTTATTGAATTCTTCGTTCTCCATTGCCTCTGATGTGAAAATTTGAGATCGTGAGGTTTGTTCTTTTCGCAACAACCGCAAGGATTTTTCAATTTCAGGATCGTATTTGACTAGTTCTCTAGAAGAGGAATGGGTCATACACTTTATGAAATTTCTGCAGAAAAGTTAAAATAATTAGAGAACAAAAAAAATCTCAAATTAGTAGTAAAACAATTAATCTGTAGTAGACTTTAGCCAATTCCCGGCAACGGCGCCAAAAATTTGACGAGCGTATGGCGTATATAAAATTTCAACTCGTACTCTGTCAAATAATAGTATAGAAATATGTCGAACCCACAGAGATTGGTTTATCTATTCTACAGACGTTTCTTATTTTAATTACTACTTGAGAAAATCAGAAAGAGTTGAGTTGTAAATTAACTAACTAAAAATGCACGAATAGAGCAAATAGAAAATATTTTATTTTTCACAAATATAATAAAATGGTGTTGGGATCTCGACTTTACTTAATATTTCTATTATATATTCGTATTATTATTCCTCAATTTCTATTTCTCAAAAATGTATAAATGCCTCTCATGATTACAAATATGTATTATTACTCAAGTTGAATAATTAATTGCACTCCTCTCGGTTATACAAATTAATCTTCAAAATAGTAATATTAAAGAACCAGAAATATATGATTGAACTAAAACATGCTCTTATTAGTAAGTCCCTTTCGGTTACCCTACTTGTTATAACTGATTATTACACTATTCGCCTCTCTCGATTACAAATAAATGTAAAATTAATTATAACATAAAAGAGATAGATGTTACTGAATAAATATTAACATATATCAATACTACACATAACTATATTATTTCTTTCGCCTCTCTCGGTTAGAGAATAAATAAACAGTTAATATGCAATACAAGATAGATAGATGTTAATAAATTAAATAACATCTAACTGTAAAAGCAGATAAAAGTTAAATAAATTTTATCTCAAGCATGTGAATTTGAGGAATAATATCTACTATTATATAAAAATATTAAGATCCATCTTTCTCCCAACACAAGAAAAGTTAATCCATACTGGAATTAGTACTAACAATGGAAATATTCTTGTCCATTAAATAAGAAAATAGAAAGAAATATTCGAGAAGAATAATTTCCCCTATATAATTAAAAGCAGAAACTAGATTAATTTCCTACACTGGAATTTATTTATAAAAAATAATTAAACCACTATTGTGATTTAAAAGAAAAGATAACTCGATACTAGTGAAAGAAATAAAACAGATGTAACGACCCGGTCGGTCGTTTTGAGAGTGAGCATCCTAATTCCCTAATAAATGCTTCTCCCATGTCTATTTATGCTATTAGAACTTGTCGGAACGTTGAGGGGTGAAATTCGGAGTGATTTTAGACACAAAGTCCATAAATGTGGAATTTAGCTTTAGAAATCGGGTTGTAGCTAGAACTGTGTGAAGACGGGTCTGGAATGGAATTACGTCAACTCTGTTAGCTCCGTTGGGTGATTTCGGGGATAGGAGTGTGTTCAGAATGTGTTTTCGAGGTCTGTTGTAGATTTAGGCTTGAATTGGCGAAAGTTAGAATTTCGGCGATTTCGGCCGATAGGTAAAATTTTGATATCGGGCTCGAAATGGAATTCCGAAAGTGGCAGCAGGTCCGTAATTTCATTTATGACCCGTGTACAAAATTTGAGGTCATTCGGATGAGTTAAGACGTGATCTGACATCGAATGTGGATTTTAAACTTTTCATATGTTCTTAGGCTTGAATCTATGCATAATTCATGATTTTGAGGTTACGAGATATGTTTTTAAGGCTCGAACAAGTTTGAATTAGGTATTAGGGTTGGTTGGTAGTTTTGGTTGAGGTCCCGAGGGCCTCGGGTGCCAAACGGGCATATTTTGGCCTAAGTCTTTTGCTGGTTTTATAGCAGCAGATGTTTGTTCACTGCGATCGCGTGAGTAAGTCCACGATCGCGTAGTGTTAGGTTGAGGTTGTCAGGAAATTGTACTTCGCGATTGCACAAGTCCAACGACGATCGCATTGTGTTGGTCAGTTAGTCTCCGCGATCGCACGCCAGGGATCGCGATCGCATAGGATATTTCAGGCCTGGGGAAGATTTGTTATTTTTCTCTACGCGTTCGTGTGAAGCCAACCGCGATCGCGTAGCTTTGAGTCGTAAAGGTCCGCGATCGCAGGCCCAGTGTCGCGTTCGCATTGAAGAAAAATTAGGCACGTGGAGGATAACCCTTCGCTATCGCGACAGTATGTCTGCGATCGCATAGAACAATGCCTGGGCAGAATATTAAAAACCCCAATTCGAGGGTTTAAGCCTATTTTCATATTTTCGAATTTGAGAGCTCGGGAGGGGCGATTGTTGAAGACTTTTTCACCTAGGTAACTTGGGTAAGTGATTTCTACCCATCTTAGATCACATTCCATGATTGCAATCTTAAATCCAACCTTTAATTCCGAAATTTTTGGGTAGAAAATGGGAAAAATGGGATGAACTTCATAGACCGAATTATTGAGTTTTGATTGGGTGTTTGACCTCCGATTTGCGAGATCCTTATATGGTTAGACTCGTGAGTGAATGGGTGTCCGGAAAATATAATTTTTACCCGATTTTGAGACGTGGGCCCGGGGAACTCTTTGGGAGAATTTCCTAATTTCGCGTATTAGCTTCGAATTAATTAGCTATTTTGATTCCTTAAAGCGTTATTTACATTATGCAATGGAATTTATTAGATTTGGGCCACCCGGAGTCGGATACTCGTGGCAAGAGCGTGATTTTGGGTTGAGTAACGCAGTCGAGGTAAGTGGCTTGCTTAATTCTGTGTTGGGGACTCCCCCTTAGGTTGTTTTGATACTGTATTTGCTATATGGGCTCCATCTACGTGAGGTGACGAGTGCGTACACGGGTCATTGTTGCTAAAACTTCATTTTTTCCTTTCATAACGTAAATCATTTACTCCTATTTCATTGTCTTCCTGCCTTAACTGTGTAGTGTAGCTTAGGAATGAACATGTCTACCTGCTTTACTTGAGTTACTCCTAATTGCTACTATTTGTACCATGTTTAGGTAGTTTTATCCGTATTTGCGTGTGATTTTCTCCTAAACTGTTCAAATACACTGTATCCGGTATTGATCGCATTGCATATTTAAATTGGGACTACGGACTAGATTACGAGAGCTTTCCCCCTGTACTGCATTGCATATTTAAATTGGGACTACGGACTAGGTTCCGGGAGCTTTTCCCCTGTACCGCATCGCATATTTTAATTTGGACTACAGACTAGATTCCGGGAGCTTTTCCCTGTACTGCATTGCATATTCATTATTGGGATATATGCACTATTCCGAGGTCTCTCTTTTGCTATTCTTTACAGTTTACCGTTTTTATTGTTTTGCTTTAGCTCATTACCTATCTCTGCTTAGATCTTTAACTGTTTTTACTATAAACATCCAGGAGAGCCTCAACCTGACCTCGTCACTACCTGACTGGGGTTAGGCTTGGCATTTACTGGGTACCAATTGTGATATACTCATGCCCTTTCCTGCGCATATTTTTCCATGTGCAGATCCATGTACCAGTACACAGCCCTTCGGCTATGAGTGTTTCAGCAGTCGTCGGGAGACCGCGAGGTAATTATGACGCGTCCGCAGAATCCCACGAGTCCCCCTCTACTCTAGTATAGACTTAGAAGACCTATATATATCTTCCTCATTCGGTTGTATAGAGCTACATTAGTACAGAGCTTGTGATTATGGTGACGTTCCGGGTTTTGGGAACGTGAAAAATGTAAATGTCGAGCGGCTGAGTTATATATATTTTATATTATTCCTATTCCCTCAAGTCAAGGTTAAACCAAACACTTACCTTGATGTCTCAAGAAAATCACTGCTCTAGCACAACTTTTCCTTTAGGATTTGTCTCTAATCCGCTCGAATCTAATCACAATTGGTTCAATATCATCAATATTGCTTAAAGGAATTAACTTTATTGAAAAACTATGGATTTCCTATGTTTTCTTATCAAACTACAACAATCGTCTCCGGGCCCGCTTGGTCTAAACTCGAGGTTCAGACCAAAATTCATTTATCCATTATCCCTCGAGTCCGGATATGCAATTGGTTAATCCGACCTCAATTCGAGGTCTAAATCCCCAAAATTTGAAATTCCTAAGGTTTACCCAAAAATCCCAATTTTTACCATGAAAATTCTAGATTCTAAGTTGAAATCTTTTTAAAGGTTGTTAAGGAATGAAAGGAATTGGTTAAAGATCGCTTACAAATGATTTGGAGAAGTTTGGGTCTTTGAAAAATCGTCTATGGAGGTTTAGGGTTTGAGAGAATTGAAAAAGAAGTGAAAACCCCGTCTAAAATTTGATTTAATAGGCTGCAAATGTCGCATTTGCGATCCGGAGTTCGCATTTGCGACATCTGGGCTCCCCAGGAATTTCTCGCATTTGCGATATCTTTATGTCGCATTTGCGACATATGGGAACCTAGTAATTTCTCGCATTTGCGATATATGATGTCGCGTTTGCGACATCTGGGCACACCAGAAACCAACAATTTTCTCCGACATGAAAATGAGCATAACTTCCTCATACGATGTCCAAATTCGATGATTCTTTTTCCTATGGCTTCGTAATTATGATACGGATCTAATGATTCAATAAAAACTGAGGGAGTTCATTGGTTAATGTAGTATCATTTATGCTTGAAGAGACGACGATGAAGCATTAAAAACAAGCGCAATATAGCCTAACCCTATCTGAAACTCGCCCAAGCCCTCAGGGCTCCAAACCAAACATGCACACAAATCTAAAAACATAATTCGGACTTTCTCGTGCGATTAAATCATCAAAATAACATCAAAAACTACAAATTTTAACCTCAAAACTCATGATTTTCTCAAGAACACTCAAATTTTCTAACTTTTCAGCCGGACGTCCAAATCACGTCAAATCACTTCCGATTCTCACCAAATTTCATAGGTAGGACTTAAATATCATAACAAACTTGTACCGGCCTCCAGAACAAAAATACGAGTTCGATACCAACGAGTTCAAACATTAATTCATTTC
This sequence comes from Nicotiana undulata, assembly GCA_005239495.1. Classification (NCBI taxonomy): domain Eukaryota; kingdom Viridiplantae; phylum Streptophyta; class Magnoliopsida; order Solanales; family Solanaceae; genus Nicotiana; species Nicotiana undulata. The sequence continues at coordinate 22,551 of ML242296.1, forward strand.
TTTATTTCCTTTAAAAACCAACACGGCAATTTTCTTCAAAAAATATTTTCTAAGGCTAGGGATCTCGAAATTCAATTTCGGGGCATACGCCCGAGTCCTATATTTTACAGTGGGCCTTTCGCGATTGTAGAAACACAGATCCGGGTCCGTTTACTCAAAATGTTGACCAAAGTCAACTAAAATCAAATTTTAACTCTAAAAATTACTATTTCTCATATTTTTACATAAAAGCTTTCCGATTTCTCGCCCGGACTGCGCATGCAAATCGAGGTAATTAAAATTAGTCTCTTGAAGGCCTAGGATCCTGAAAGTGAGTCTTAATTTATAAGATGACCCTTTTTTGGTCATCACACCATTAATGGTGTTTTGATTGAAATGAAGAATTCAGACTCATTTCAGTTTTAATCGGGGGGGGNTGGAGAAGAGTGACGACGGGATATGGGTGGGGTAAAGAAGAAGGGTTCCGCGATGGAGGTTAGAGAGGAGGGTGGCGGAGGATTTGGTGGTGAGGAAGGGGGAGCTTGGCGGCGGCTGGTTGTTTGGTCTAGTACAAGCTAATTGAGAGTTCTGTAACTGAAAGGCGAATTCGAACATTAGCTAGTAATTGAATTTGAGAGCTTAAGCTTAAATTAATTGAGAGTTCTGTAACTGAAAGGTGATTGAATTTGAGAGCTTAAGCTTAGATTAATTACTTTAATCTTCAATTGGATATGAGTAGTAACACTGATAAAGAAGAAGAAGGAAATGGTGAAAGTGGAAGAGGCAATGGCGGTGGACATAAAGAAGAAGAAGGAAATAAAAAAGAAAGAAAAATGTTTTTGGGCTCTTCACGTGCTTGTATTGGGTGAAACTCATTCTATGTGCCAACTCAGCAAGAAGTCTAACTGGAACAAAGTTCATGTAACGTACGTGCTCATTAGGAACACCCCTAAGTTTATGTGTCTAAATGAAAAATCGTGCCAACTTTAAGTGTCTCCGTATATATTTAGCCTTTCAAAAAGTGCTTTTATGTGTCAAATTACAAATAAAGACGTAAAAAGAATTGCTTAATAGTTAATATTATATGAATAGATAAATAATTACAAATATGTATTATTAACGATAATAATCAAATTTTTTATTTTATAAAGTAAAATATATTGAATAGTACTCTATTCTTTCAAGATAATTTAAATTTATCAAAACATCATCCAATAAATATGAAAGTTCATCCCAAAAGACATTTTATATTACTTAATATTTTAAACTAAGTAAGGTTATTTTGCTATATATAATATTTTCCAAAGGAAATTTGTTGTAGGACGAAAAGTCAAAATTGCTTGTGCTGTTGCTTCGGGAGAGAAACTACTTTTTTTCTGCTTTTTCAAAACTACTTCTACTTCTAGCCAAATTCACTTTTTTCGAAAAAAGCTTGGCCAAACACCTCAAATTTAGGCAAAAAATATTTTTTGAAAAATATATATTTTTGATATGGTGAAAAGCTCGGCCAAACAAGCTATAATTTTACACTACAAATGTTAAGAAATGAAGCACAAATAATTCAAATATAGTAAAAAGAGAACTATTTTTCTTTTCGTAGTAAATAAAAATGGATCTTACAGCTCGGATCCGTCACTCAACCAATTAAATATCGAGTAGATCCACTCGATTGCAATATGTTATTTCTCTGTCAATGAAACTTCCGATCTACGCACCCTTCTCTTCCCCAATTTCCTTAACGCACACTTAACACACACACAGAGACAACTGGCCTTAACATCCGCACTCTCCCTTTTCTCTCTTCGCCGATCTTAATACAAAATGCACTTTTTATTTTAGATCTGAGTTTAATTTGATCTCAAAAATTCAGTTAGGGTTTCAAATACATAATAGCAAAATTGATTACTGTGATTGTGTTGTGTGGAGATATAGGGGAATTGTTTGAAAAATGTTGACGAAGTTCGAAACGAAGAGTAATCGAGTCAAAGGACTCAGTTTTCATACCAAAAGGCCATGGATCTTAGCTAGTCTTCATAGCGGTGTGATCCAGCTTTGGGATTACCGTATGGGAACACTCATTGATCGATTTGATGAGCACGATGGCCCTGTTCGCGGCGTTCATTTTCACAAATCTCAGCCTCTCTTTGTATCCGGAGGTTTGATTTCACTATTTTTCCTCTTTTTAAAAATAAATAAATTATGTACTGTTGCATAGCTGTTAATTAGTGCTATTGATTTCATGATAGTGTGGTGTATCTACTGATATGTATTGATGAATACATGTGTGATCTATGAAATCAAAATGCTACCTTTGCTGAGTTAGTGAAATTAACGATTGTTTTTAAAAAAAAATTTAATTTCTGTGATCAATGGTGTCGGCTAGGAATATCATTCACATTATTGTTTCCTTTGCATCTGAATTAAATTTGAGCGATGTATAGTTTTATTACTCTTTTGTTTTTGTATTGTGTATCCCAGATCAGGTGGAATGCCCCTTGAATAATTGAAAATGTAATATGATCTAACTTATTTTGGTCCATCGTTGAACGTCGTAAGAAATTTGGGCATTTTAATACTTTTTTGACAGAAGCCTCAAGTGGATTAATTTACGCAAGAGATATTTTAGATCAGTGTTAAAAAGAAAATCAAGACACGTTTTCAAAATCTGAAGGAATTGTGGACTCCTCTTTACATTCAAGGCTCAATGCTATAACATCCATATTAATATTGATATTGATGATTAGTGAACTTTATGATGTGAAATCTTTTATATAGTGCTGCAACTGCCGCTGGGGCAATAAATTTACCTGTCATCGTTAAAGCAAATAAGTAAATAAATGAAGATTCAAGGCAGAAGTTTAACAGAATTGCAAGTCATTGTTGTCATCTTTGATTTACATGTAAACATTTTAAAGCTAATGTCTTTGTGCACTTGTATATTTAAACATTGTTAACTGCAGGAGATGACTACAAGATAAAAGTCTGGAATTATAAGCTGCATCGGTGCTTATTTACCCTTCTTGGACATCTTGATTATATCCGCACCGTTCAATTCCATCATGAATATCCCTGGATTGTCAGTGCAAGTGATGATCAGACAATCAGGATATGGAACTGGCAATCTCGCACTTGTATTTCTGTCTTGACTGGGCACAACCATTATGTGATGTGTGCCTTATTTCATCCCAAAGAGGACTTAGTTGTTTCTGCCTCATTGGATCAGACTGTTCGGGTCTGGGATATTGGTGCCCTGAGGAAGAAAACTGTTTCTCCTGCTGATGACATCTTGCGCTTGAGCCAGATGAACACAGACTTCTTTGGCGGAGTAGATGCTGTTGTGAAATATGTCTTGGAGGGTCACGATCGAGGGGTTAACTGGGCTTCATTTCATCCTACGCTGCCCCTGATCGTATCTGGTGCTGATGATCGCCAGGTGAAAATCTGGCGGATGAATGGTATGTTCTGAAATCTTAAAGTATTTTTTACTCCTGCTATAAAAGCTTTCTCACATATCTGTGGAACATTTAGCACCAAATTTTCTCAATTGGTTGTAAACATAAATTTAACAGTTGTGCTATTTGACATATTTCACTGTTGTATTTCGATCTAGCTGTAATAAGAGATTTTTGGTTGTCCACTTGGCCAGAGAAATAGGATTTTTGATAAAGCTTGTCAGCTAGGACTCCTTATTCAGTTGAAACTGTCTCTTTATGCTGAGCTGTAGTTTCTTGGTACCCATAAAGAGACAAATGTTGCTTCTTAATTGTTTTATGTAGAACGATATATCATAGATGTAACCTCAAGTTTTTCTTTTTTCTTGGAGAGGAATGTTCACCTCAAATTAAATTGATGGAAAACAAGTGCTACTTCAGCTTGGATTAGGCTGTCAGCTGGTAGAACCATGAATAATTTAATGCGTTTGTTGGTATTAAGTTTTTCAGGTCATCAAGTTGAGATTATATGTTGCTAACTGTGTTTGATATTTGCAGATACAAAGGCTTGGGAGGTGGACACATTGAGAGGCCATATGAACAATGTATCATGTGTTCAGTTCCATGCAAAGCAAGATATAATTGTTTCAAATTCAGAGGATAAGAGCATTCGAGTGTGGGATGCTACGAAAAGGACTGGTCTTCAGACTTTCCGCAGGGAGCATGACAGATTCTGGATCCTTGCAGCTCATCCTGAGATGAATCTTCTAGCAGCTGGTCATGACAGTGGGATGATAGTGTTCAAGTTGGAGAGAGAACGCCCTGCTTTTTGTGTGAGCAGTGATTCTTTGTTTTATGTGAAGGATCGTTTTCTCCGTGTGTACGAGTATTCAACTCAGAAGGAGAATCAGTTGATACCAATTAGAAGACCTGGTTCAAACAGTCTTAACCAAGGTCCACGAACGCTTTCTTACAGTCCTACTGAAAATGCTGTTTTGATCTGTTCAGATGTGGATGGGGGTTCCTACGAACTGTACATCATTCCTAAAGACAGTTATGGTAGGGGTGATACTGCTCAAGATGCAAAAAGGGGAACTGGTGGATCAGCAGTGTTTGTTGCTCGTAACAGGTTTGCAGTGCTTGAGAAGAGCACCAACCAAGTCCTGGTCAAAAATCTGAAAAATGAGATTGTTAAGAAAAGCCTTCTTCCTACTGTTACTGATGCTATATTTTATGCCGGCACAGGAAACTTACTATGCAGGGCAGAGGACAGAGTTGTTATTTTCGATCTCCAGCAGAGAATTGTTCTTGGAGAGCTTCAGACTCCTTTCATCAGATATGTTGTTTGGTCATCGGACATGGAAAGCGTCGCTTTGCTTAGCAAGCATTCCATAGTAATAGCCGATAAGAAGCTTGTGCACCGTTGCACTCTTCACGAGACAATTCGTGTCAAGAGTGGTGCCTGGGATGACAGTGGGGTCTTCATATATACAACTCTCACCCACATCAAGTATTGTCTTCCCAATGGAGACAGCGGAATCATCAAAACCTTAGACATCCCAGTCTACATTACTAAGATATATGGGAACACAATCTTTTGCTTGGATCGAGATGGGAAAAACCGTCCTATCATTATTGATTCAACTGAATACATATTCAAGCTAGCCCTGCTTAAAAAGAGATATGACCAGGTTATGAGTATGATAAGAAACTCCGAGCTTTGTGGTCAAGCCATGATTGCCTATTTGCAGCAGAAGGGTTTTCCTGAGGTTGCCCTTCATTTTGTTAAAGATGAGCTTACTCGTTTCAACTTAGCACTTGAAAGTGGGAACATTGGGATAGCTCTCGAATCTGCTAAGAAGCTTGATCAGAAAGATCATTGGTATAGGCTTGGGGTGGAGGCCCTTCGGCAGGGTAATGCAGGTATTGTTGAATACGCCTATCAGAAGACGAAGAACTTTGAGAGGCTCTCTTTCCTTTATCTAATAACAGGAAACCTGGATAAGTTATCAAAAATGATGAAAATTGCTGAGGTAAAAAATGAAGTTATGGGTCAATTCCACGATGCCTTGTACCTTGGTGATGTTCGTGAGCGTGTTAAGATTTTGGAAAATGCTGGTCATTTGCCCCTTGCATATATCACAGCTACGACCCATGGGCTCAAGGATATTGCTGAGCGTCTTGCAGAAGAACTGGGTGAAAATGTTCCATCATTACCAAAGGAGAAAAAAGCATTTCTGCTGCTGCCCCCAACTCCTATCTTGGGTGGGGGAGACTGGCCTCTATTGATGGTGACAAAAGGGATATTTGAAGGTGGTCTGGATGCTACCGTCAGGGGTGGACATGAGGAGTATGAGGAGGCTGCAGATGCTAATTGGGGTGAGTCACTGGATATAGGTGAGGCGGAAAATCTGCAGAACGGGGATATCAGTATGGTGCTTGAGGACGAGGATGGACAAGAAGAAAATGACGAGGAAGTAGGATGGGATCTTGAGGATCTGGATCTGCCACCTGATACTGACACACCAAAAACTGCTTCAAACGCTCGCTCTTCTGTTTTTGTTACCCCAACCCCTGGCATGCCTGTGAGCCAGATTTGGGTCCAAAAATCATCTCTTGCTGCTGAACATGCAGCTGCTGGCAATTTCGACACTGCTATGCGGTTGCTGAGCCGGCAACTAGGGATTAAGAATTTCTCTCCTTTAAAGCAATTGTTTGCTGATCTACATATGGGAAGCCACACACATCTACGTGCCTTCTCCTCGGCACCAGTTATCTCTTTTGCAATTGAGAGAGGTTGGAGTGAGTCAGCTAGTCCCAATGTACGGGGTCCACCTGCGCTTGTCTTCAATTTTGGTCAGCTGGAAGAAAAACTTAAAGCTGGTTATAGGGCCACAACTGCTGGGAAATTTTCTGATGCGCTTAGATTATTCCTGAGCATTCTTCACACTATTCCCATGATTGTTGTTGAGTCGAGGCGAGAGGTGGATGAGGTCAAGGAATTGATTATCATAGTGAAGGAGTATGTTTTGGGTTTGCAGATGGAGCTTAAGAGGAAGGAATTAAAAGATAATCCTGTTCGTCAGCAGGAGTTGGCTGCCTACTTCACACACTGTAATCTGCAGCTTCCGCACTTGAGACTCGCATTACAGAATGCTATGTCTGTCTGCTTTAAGGCAGGCAATCTTAGCCCAGCGGCTAACTTTGCTAGAAGACTCTTGGAGACAAATCCAACCAATGAAAGCCAAGCCAAAATAGCCCGCCAGGTTCTGCAACAAGCTGAGAAAATTATGCAAGATGCTACACAGTTGAATTATGATTTCAGAAATCCTTTTGTGGTCTGTGGCGCAACATATGTCCCCATATACAGAGGCCAGAAGGATGTCACTTGCCCTTATTGTGCCACTCATTTTGTTCCAGCCCAGCAAGGACAGCTTTGTACTGTTTGCGATCTTGCAGTTGTAGGAGCAGATGCATCTGGTTTACTTTGCTCACCTTCGCAGGTCAGATAATTTCAGTTTTTTCACCAGTTCTTTTAGCCGTCACTAAGAAGCTTCCAATTCTACAATTAGAAGTTAGGCATGAGTATGGACAGACCTGCTTTTCATCGGATTGTACCTCTGGTTTATATCTGTTTTGATTTTTGCATTAGTTTTATGGACCTAATTGCCCTTCTTTTTAAGTTTTATTATGATTACAATTTTGATTGTAATAAAGCATGTAAGATTTACTTGGACCTATTCTTTGAAGCGTATTTCACCTAATTTGACAGGTCTAAGTATCAAAACCCAGTGAACTTGAATGCTGATCGCGTCTCATAGTTCCAGTTTTTTAGTTTGACGTGAAACTGAAGCTGGAGACAAATATGAACGTTGGTGCAGAATTTAGGCATTGCCAGGTCCTAGTAACCTACGAATCATTGCTATTTGCAGTTTTAATTATATCATACATTAATTTATATTGTTAGACGAGGAAAAGGTATCTAAACATCTTCAGGATGCCGTGTAAGGCATCTTATGAAAGTAGCTGTTGGCCTTGTAATAGTTTTCGGAGAATCATTACAGTGCTTCGTTTATTTGCTAAAATAAATTCGGTCGTACCAAACAAGTAAATTATCAAGGTAGTTAGGAGGAGAGACCAAGGACGTGTTCTATTCTATGGAATTGAATTTTGTTAATGGTAATCGCTTACAACGCCTTAACCATTTAACACGGAGTTTCGAGAGTACTTGCAGTTTTTGTTCGACTAATGATTGTTAGTACCAGTTAAATCTTTCTATAACAGATTCGTTTGTTCCGAATATTTTTGGATGTTATAGCGAAGTGTTGTTATAGAGGACATGTATTAAAATAAATAATTCATATCTATGTCTTCTTGTATTGTCATACCAGCCTCAAGGCCCTGTGACGAGACAGCACAAAAACATAGTTTGGGCCAAAAAGTTTTAAGTCCCTATTTGACCGCTCTATTTGGTCGCCCCCATTTAACCTATACCTATATTTTTAAAATTATTTAACCTATACCCTAATTTTTACAACTTCAGGCGCCTCCTTCCTGAGTAGATTTCAAAGTTCTAAAGGGAAACACAACCATAGGAACTCACGAAATATGTCTAAGAAATTGACAATTGCAATATACTTATATTCTCATTGCAGTACGAGAAGTTTCTTGTCACTTATGATAATTTTGTCATGTCATCACATTGTTATTAGTACTTTGTTTGGTCCATTGGAGTGGACTGATGCAAATAAGGAAATCAGATATCCGCCGGGGAGATTAAGGATTAAATGACATACTTCTTGTTATAAAATCACAAAACCACTATAAGATACACGCACAAGAAGGACATAATTATAAATTTTGCCACACCCCTTTTTAGTTTTTACCCTTGCAGAGATATGTTATGGATTATCGTGGATTAAACAGTTTTTTCAATTAAAGTGACAATTTGATATAAGGATTCTTTTAGTGTTCAGAGGCCAACTATTATTTAAAACAAAATGGATCAACTTAAAACCTTTATTAACAATGGGCCCGCTGAAATTATTTAAAGAAAAATGGGCATGGGGGCATTTGCATCTATACCCGCTTTTTGGGTCACGTTTTAACTTGTGCCCGCTTTGCAAAAACAATTACAAGCGTACCCACTTTTTCGCGTAACTTCAGCATATGGGGCTGAAGTAGCAAAGGCAATCACGCAAAGCTTCAGCATTCTAGTAGACGGGACTGAAGTAGCAAGTGTGTTGAAGTTTTTGTTTGTAATTGCTGAACTCATCGTAGCTGAAGTTTTGTTCTCTATTTGCTGAAGTTTTTGTTTGTAATTCCTGAAGTTTTTATTTTTGTAACTGGTGAAGTTTTTGTTTTGTAACTGGCGAACTTCAGCTCTAGAAGTTTTTGTTTTTGTAACTGGTGAACTTCAGCTCTAGAGCTGAAGTTTTTGTTTTGTAACTGGCTAGAGCTGAAGTTTTTGTTTTGTAACTGTCGAACTTCAGCTCTAGAGCAGAAGTTTTTGTTTGTAACTGGCGAACTTCAGCTCTAGAGCTGAAGTTTTTGTTTATTACTGGCGAGAGGTGAAGTTTTTGTTTGTAACTGGCGACCTTCAGCCTTCTTAGAGTCACCTTATTTCTTCATTGTTACCGCGCTAGAAAATATGTTTTTGCAAGGTATTAATTCTGATGTTTGGTTGAGTATTTACACATAATACCATGCAAAAGAAATCCAATTTTGTCGATTGAATAGGAACGTCAGTCTACATAAATTCAGTTTATCTTCATCGTAATCACTTTTCGTGATTGGTCCTAGTTAACAATAAATTCAGGGTCCCTCGTAACATGACCAGAAGAATCCGAGTTAACAAGATCATGTCCTACAGTTAATCATGCACGGGGAGATCAGTTACATAGAATCTACTGATTTTGGTTTCTTAAGAATGCAGAACACATGGACAGATATGAAGCTGAAGTCACAACCAACGAGATGTATAATTAATTGCAGACAAGCTGATACAAGACTTTTTCTGTGGGAGGATATAACTTTGAGGAGGAGAAGGAATAGGAGAAAGGGGGCTGAAGTTGTTTAAAAAGTGGGTACAAATTAAAACATTTAAAAAAATGGGTATAGGTTAAATGGGGGCGACCAAATAGGGCGCCCCGTGCAATTTTTACCATGCTAGCAAGTTTATCACGAAATGGGCCTAGCAGAAAATATTTACAAAGAATGGGCTAGCTGAACTATTGGGGAGAAAATAAAATATAGTCAGATTTACAAGTGGTCATTCAAAAATAGCCATAATTTCAAAAGTAATCAAAATTTAGCCACTTTTCATGTAAAGATAAATCTGAACAAAAACACTATTCAAAATCCGAAAAATACTCCAGCATAATATACGGAGTTCCAGCATAAGATAATATACGGAGTTCTAGCATAAGTATACTGGAACTCTCGTATATTATACTGGAGTTCCAGCAAATTATACTATACTGGAGTTCTAGCAAAGTATACCGGTCCAGCATAATATGCTGGATGTTCATACACAAGTGCTCGAATCTCCAGTATATTATGCTGGAACTTTCCGCGTGTTGGAGTTCCACCATAATATGCTGGAAGTTCATACACATATTATGCTGCACCGAACTCCAGTATATTATACTGGACCAATCTCTGTTGCAGCAAGATAGTGACTATTTTCTAACGATGTGGCAAACGCTGACTATTTTTGAATGACCAGTCCGAAAACTGGTTAGCCTGTGCTATTTTTACGAACTATTGTGTTCATAGGTTTGGCGAATTTGATTTCATTCGGCCCAAATAATATGTAGTTCCAGTTTACTAATACATCCCAACAAGACTAGTTATGCACAAATTTATGTAACCTATTTACTCAAGTCCAACTTCTTTTTTATTGATTTCAAAAATTTACCTCTATTAAGTATTACCACATCATCTCTTGCTAACTTAAACAAGAACTAAAAAATGATTAAACTTACGCATCTCTAATAGCCAATTTCAGTAAATGACGAAACTAACACATTTGCCTATGCCAATTTTCCAAACTTTATATTAGGACCATGCATAATTTGGTGAATACTGAATTACCGTATCGAAACCGAAAATTTTGGTATTTAGTATTCGATATTTTGGTATTCAGTATGGCATGTGGTTGAAGTTTTAAAAAAATTGATATTAGGTATGGTATTTGGTATTTTAAAATAAAATACCGAAACACCGATACCGTACCGAAATATATATTATATTACACAATACACATATTATTAATTATAATATAAATATAAAAAAATAAAATTGTACTTTCCTTTATTCTCCAAGTTAATAAATTAACTCTAAGCAAGTAACAAGCTATTTCTATTGATTAAATTTATTCCTTTATGTATAGTTTTCTCTCTCTAGGTTGATATTTACTGGTTTGGACAAAACCTTTATTAAGAAACATTTTTAGTTTTTCACTTTTGAGTACTTTAATTAAGAATATTACAGTGTATGACTCTATCCACTAGTTAATATTCAAACCGAATAAATTGAAGTTACTAAACCGAAACCGAAAGGAGAAAAATCGAACCATATCGAATTTAATTAGGTACAATATTGGTATAGCATTTTAAGAAATCGAATACTGAAAATACCGAACCGAAATATCTAAATACCGTACCGTACCGACCGACGAACACCCCTACTTTATATTACTTCCAATTCACTGTTTTTCTCCATTAACCTAAACTCTCACTAGCACATTCACCATATGCTATTCCACAATTTCAGTCAACTCCACCATGAAAAGAAATATTATTTAGTTACGTTTGTAACACTAAAAGGCCAACTAAAGGGGACATAAGTCAAAAATGAAGTAAAAGGCAAAAGAAACCAAAACAGTTCTTACATATGCACATGTAAATGTTATTGCAACAAACATTTCTTTTCCTTAACTAAAAGACTTAACAGAATGCAGTTTCAATCACATATATGAAGAAGAAACTGATAATTTAGCTAATTTCTAACAGATTTACATAATGATAACACCAATATAACATTCATCTTCAATCAAAATCAGATCTAACATGTTTCATCAGGAAAACTAGGATCAAACCTGTTACGACCCGAATTAATCCTCCGATCGATCTCGCGACGACACCTAGTCTCTATGACTAGGTAAGCCTAAATTGCGGAAAGTAAGGTCAAAAATAATAACAGAAAGAGTTAATAAGTGATAATACTATAAACTATAGCCGCTCGGCATTTACAACTTACAATATCCCAAAATCCGGAATGTCACCACAAGCTTTACAAGTATAGCTCTATGCAACGAAATCAAAAGAAGTATCTCTATCTAAGAACTACATCTATACTAGAGTAAGATAGAGACTCGGAAGGTTCTGCGGACGCGGCAGAAATACCTCACGGTCTCCAAGTAGCTGTTGCAGCTCCTAACCTCGGTACTGGGTGCTGGTACCTGGATTTGCACATGGGGAAAACATGCGCAGAAGGGCGTGAGTACTCCACATTTGGTACTCAGTAAGTGCCAAGCCTAACCCCAGTCAAGTAATGACGAGGTCAGGTTGAGGCTCTACTGAGTTTGCAAATAAAACAGTTATAATTAACAGCAGAAATAAATAGTAGTGAATGCCAGAGATTTAAAGTAAAGCTAGAAAGAATGATTTCAAAATAACTCTCGACTCAACACAACATATGGCTTAGCAAAAATCGTGCAATGCAATACAGGGGGAAAGCTCCCGGATCTCGGTCCGTAGTCCCAATTGAAATATGCAATGCAGTACAGGGGGAAAACTCCCGGATCTCAGCCCGTAGTCCCAATTTAAATATGCTATGCAGTACATGGGGAAAGCTCCCGGATCTCGGTCCGTAGTCCCAATTTAAATATGCAATGCGGTACATGGGAAAAGCTCCCGGATCTCGGTCCTTAGCCCCAATTTAAATATGCAATGCAAGATGTATGTCGGATGCAGCGTAATTCCACAGTTTAGTAAAATAGTAGGCAAGAATAGGGTAGACTACCTAAGCATGGTTCAAATAATAGTAATAAGTGGAAAATCAGGTAAAACTAGTTGACATGTTTAAATCTTAAGTTATTACTCAGTTTGAACAATAAACAGTAATGATAGAATTGAAAATGAGGTATGACATAGAAGGAACAATGAAATTTTAGTAAAAATGACCCGTGCACGCACTCTTCACCTCAAGTACACGGTGTTTGCATAGTAAAAATAAGTAAAAATTGCCTAAGGGAAAATTCCCAACACAGAGTTAGGCAAGCTACTTACCTTGACTGCGTAAATCAACTCCGTACCACACTCTTGCCACGAGTATCCAACTCCGGGTGGCCCGAATCTAATAAATCGATTGCATAATGTAAATAATACTTCAAGGAATCAAAATAACTACTTAATTCGAAGCCAATACGCGACATTAAGAAATTTGCCCAAAACGCCCCCGGGCCCACGTCTCGGAATCGGGTAAAAATTATATTTTCTGAACCCTCATTCACTCACGAGTCTAATCATATAAGAATATCTCAAATCGGAGGTCAAATACCCAATCAAAACCCCATAGTTCGGTCTATGAAGTTTCTTCCCATTTTCCCATTTTCTACTCAAGATTTTCGAAATTAAAGGTGGAATTGAAGGTTAGAATCATGGAAATTAACCTATAATGGTTAGGAATCACTTACCCAAAATACCCAGGTGTTAAAGTCTCCAAGAATCGCCTCTCCCGAGCTCTCAAGATCCAAAAATGGTGAAGAATAACTTAAACCCTCGGAATTGGGTTTTTAAAAGACTGCCTAGATGTTGGCTTATGCGATCGCGGATAATGAGTCGCGATCACGGAGGCTTAAAGAACACGCGCCTGAAAAACCTTCTATGCGAACGCGGAACCTCTATTTCAATCGCGGACCATGCGAACCCAGACCTATGCGATCGCGTCTGGGACCTCGCGACCACACATAACAACTAACGAAGACCCCCCCCCCCCCAANGGACCTTGCGAACCCAGACCAATGCGATCGCGTCTGGGACCACGCGACCGTACAGAACAATTAACGAAGACTCCCCCCCAGACCACAACACACTATGCGATCACGACTTAGGGGATGCGATCGCGAAGACTGAACTCCCAACAAGCTGCGATCGCGGACCACATCATGCGATCGCAGAGAATAATACCCAGGCCTCCCCTAATTAGCTTATACGATCGCGAGCCTATTCCTGCGATCACATAGAAGAGAAAACTGCTGTAGAAAAACCAGCAAAACCAGCTAAGGCCTTTTGGCCAAAAGTGTCCGTTTGAACACCCGAAAAACACCCGAGGCCCCCGGGACCTCAACCAAAACCACCAACCGACCCTAATACCTCATTCAAACTTGGTCGATCCTTAAAAACACATCTTATAACATCAAATTCATCAAATATGCATAGATTCAAGCCTAAGAACTTAGGAAATTTCTAAAATTCACATCCAATGCCGAAACACGTCTAAACTTATCCGAATGACCTCAAAATGTGCACACAAGTCAAAAATGATATTATGGACCTTCTGTCTCTTTTGGAATTCCATTCCGGGTCCGATATCAAACTCTCACCTATCGGCCGAAATCGTCGAAATTCTAACTTTCACCAATTCAAGCCTAAATCTACAACCGACCATGAATAATCATTCCAAACACGCTCCTAACTTCGAAATCACCCAATGGAGCTAACGGAATCGACGGAATTCCATTCCGGATCCGTCTTCACACAGTTCTAGCTACAGTTTGATTTCTAAAGCTGAAGTTCACATTAAAGGACTATGTGTCCAAAATCACTCCGAATTTCACCACTCAACGCTCCGACAAGTTCCATTAACATAATTAGACCTGGGAGAAGCAGTTATTAGGGGATCCGGGCGTTAACTCTCAAAACGACCGACCGGGTCATTACAAAACCCTTCTTATTATCATCAAAAATCTATAATATGAGAATTTTAAAGTTACATGGTTTGAAAAATAATAAAATACAACAATGCAACAATAGAAATTCAGCATCAAAGACAGTAGAAACAACAATGGGAACAAAAGTGAAAGACAACAACTACTCAAGTGTTAAGACAACCCAGAAAACTCAACAAGGATGCTTGAAACTGGTAGCTATCAAACTTCACAAATTGTCTAAGAGATCTTTCTATTTTTCTCAAAGTTTTTGCACTCTAAGAAATACTCGCAAAGCTCAGAATTTTCAGCTCACTCTTTGATGTTCAGCTGTCCTATTTTTACTCTCAAAGTTGTGTTTTTCAGTGTTTAAAAACTGTCCAGCAGATGTGTGATAGATGTGTTAAGAGTGTGAAAAAATACAGCCCTTAAGTAGGTAAAGAAAGCCACCATTTGGACAGATTTGGTTCACCAAAAATCTGTCAAAAAAGGACTGACTTTGTATGCTAACATAGTTCAGAGGCTTTCCAAAAGGTGTAAGGATAGTGTGAAACCTGCTATAGCAGAAGCAAAAGAGTCCTTTTAGCCACCTTACTAGTAAAAAGTAGGCTACTAGTACCCTAAATCATGATGAAATTACCTAAACTTCAGCTTTTAAAATAATCTCTTTTCCCGGTAAGAAACACGGTACTGGAACGTGATCATAAGGAATCGGGTCTGGGCGAAAAACCTCTCACCTCGAGGATCGAGCAAAACATGTGCCCTCAGAAGCATCGGGGCCACATCTTCCCCGTCTGGTTTGAGTCCCTCAACTTCAGAGAGCAATATCGAACGACCGAACATGACTAATAAGGAGCTGTGACATCCGTGCCCAACAGGATGTCACGACGTAAATCTCGGCTCGTATCAGCAGTGAATTAGTGATTAGCATAAAGAAATATTTTTATCCTATTTTAGAATTTTACTTAGGGTGAAACTCCTCTACTATATAAAGGAAAAACTAATTCTTCAATAGGGACATTATAACACGCATATCAAGGCAATTTATTTCAATTCTATTTGTTGTTCAAAGTCCTTATTCTTTTTCTTGAGTTCTTTATAAGCATAAGCTTAAGATCGAGGGCAGGTTCTTCATCGATCCATCAACCGAGATCGGAATCACCCTTATCGCTCGTATTGAATTAATTTATACATCCTTAAAACCATATATAAATTCAGTTGTTATCCGTTTTTAGGGTAAACAGTTTGGCCTCTACCGTGGGGCTGAGGATAATAGTGGCAATTTGATACAAATTTCCATAGCTCTATTTTACACTTGGTCTTTGAGATTTTACTTTCATGTCAACTTAAAGATGCCAATCTCTCAATCCACACATTTGAACGTTGATGCTTAGTCTGGCAACAATGGCGAGAACAACAATGTGGTGCCTAGTGACGAGGAGCCCTCTTTTGACTCCAATGAAGTTCCAGTCGCGCACCCGATCGATGCTAACTCATATGTGTCTATCGAAGCAAACTTACCTACCGACCCCGCAAACAACATTCGCGGGGGAGCTCAATTGATAGCCCGAAGTACACACGACGGTGAAGGTGATATGATCAACTTACAGGGGATCTTCGAAAAGTTACAAGCTCAACAAGCACCAATAGCCTAGTTGCAAAACCAAAACCGCGCCCCCATCAGAGTTGTGCCCGAACCATCCTGGGAGAACACTCGCAGGAATGAACCGACCATAGAAAGGCCGGGTGAAGCTGAACCCAGAACCAACCCCGAGATAATAAAGATGCTTGAGGAACTGATAAAACGGGTGGAATCGGGAGAAATGAAAACTGAATCCAACGACAAAAAAGTGAAGACCTATAACTATAGGGTTGATCAAATCCCAAGATCACCCCCTATATTGAAAGGCCTGGATTCCAAGAAGTTCGCCCAAAAACCTTTTTCTCCGAGCGCAGCTCCGAAACCGATCCCAAAAGTAGTTCTGTATGCCCAAAATTCCAAAGTATAATGGGACTACAGTTCCGAATGAGCATGTGACCTCCTACACGTGTGCCATCAAGGTAAATGACTTGGAAGATGATGAAATCGAGTCAGTTCTACTGAAAATGTTTGGGGAAACCCTGTCTAAAAGAGCAATGATATGGTATCACAATCTGCCTCCCAATTCCATTGATTTATTTGCTATGCTTGCGAATGCCTTCGTAAAAGCTCATGCCGGGGCCATCAAAGTCAAGATTAGAAAATCAAAACTCTTTAAGGTCAAGCAAAGAGATAACGAAATGTTCAGGTAGTTCGTGCCGAGGTTTCAAATAGAAAAGATGGATATGTGTTGCTCCTAAACGCACACGCAAGTATACGTGGTCAACAAGTAATATAGGATTGTAAGTACAAATATCGTACCCACAGGGACTTGTGATTAACTATCAACTAAATTAAACCCAAACAATTAATCTATTCAAGCGATTCCTAAAGTATGAATATTTAACAACAAATAATCTAGAGTAGCAAACTAAGAAATTAAAGAAACAAGTTGGCGAAATTAGACACGAATTCAATGAGAGACGATATTCTAGAGCTATGGGTTAGCTAAAAATCACGTTGAGTTTTCCACTTAAATTGTCCAATTAATTTATCTGATTTATTGGTTGACATGGTTAATATTACTCGTATCCTTCTCCCGAAGTACTTCTTGTCTATTCAAGCTAACCTAACGCCTATATTCCTATGGAATTAGAATTAACAAGAACGCATTAATAATTCCTGTATAGTAACCTAGCAAGGTGATTAGGTATATTCCTATCTTAACCGCAAATCCCCCCCCCCCCCCCCCCNGAGATTGAATAAAAAACCAGTATGATAAAATAATAAGAACAATTCAAGATTCAAACGACAACGTTCATGTAGCACCCAAAACTCTAGAACTAATAAACTATGAGATTAAAAGAAGAGAAGATGAAGAAAAATTAGTTGAAAGCCTCCTCCAAGCGTGGTGTGTGTTCTTCCACCTCAATTCCCCTTCAAAGTATGTTAGATCTCCTCCAAATTAGGTTTAGTACCCTTTTTATATGAGTTGGGATCGTGTAGGGCCGAAATAACCTTGTCCCGAACGAAGAAGGAAAAATTTAGCAACACAGCGTCCAGGCCAGCGCCAAGCGCTGGACCTGGCGCTGAAAACAGTAGCTATTTGCACGTTCAATTCCCTGGCGTTACTTTCATCCTTGTATTTTGAATGCAATTACATTATACATCTTTCTTGTTTTGTCTCCACTTGGGGGGACAAACTCTAAAGGGTGTCCCTTTTTTTATTTATTATTTTAATTTTCCTTTTTTTTTTATCCGTGTTCTTATTTAATTTATCTCCAAATCTCTTGATCTTGACACCGCTCTATTCTTATATAGTTAAAATATAATATTAAGTATAAAGTAATAAAAACAATTCTCCCACGATTCTCTCTCCGTACAAGCGACCAGCCTAAGCTACTACTGTAACACCGACATGGCCGTACCACCGGCGCCCGGTGGTACAAAACCACCGGACCAGACCCAAGAGAAGCGTCCTAATTACACGCACAAAACACAGATGGGCACCCCCTCCAAATCTCCCCCATCTGCTACAACCCTTACAAATGGTGGTGTAATCAATGTAGCAAAAATATTTCTAGGAGTCTCCAATATTCTCCAATTAAATCCTGGGCCAAAACATGGAAATTCAAACTGTGGAGATTCTTCTTCACTTCAAGAAACTATCAACCACCAACTCTCAGAATACCCCATTGACAGCTCCAGCCACATGCAACTTTCCGGCGAAACTAGAATAGGAGCTATTGATGGAAGAATTCAATGTGAAATGGCCCCTGCAGGTGTGGATAACATATTTGAACTGTCACAACATCAATCCAGTGCGATACAATCTTCAAATTTCCTAAAAGGATCTTCTGCAAACTTGAGCACTCCAAGTGTTCGACATAATTCCCAAGTCAACTCCACTGGTTAGTTGAAGGAATGTGGCTCGCACCAATCCTCGCAGATTCACAAGGAACGTAATCGACAACCAAGTATTCAAGAATCAATCCAAAAAAGTGGTCAACAAATGCTTCCTTCTTCATCAGAATTGCGGATGGTTGTCAATGAGGGACCAACAGTACAGACGACTCAACTTGATGAACAACCAGTCCATCAAGATCCTACAGGTGATCATGCAGCTATTGTTAACTCTCACGCTCTTGACTCCAATGTTTTCAATCAAGCCCCATCCCAAAATAATGATGAACACAATTCCTCAACTCCATCAGAAGTCCAGCTGGTTGCCAATAATGGTAGAGACACTACTGCTGCTCAGAATCAATCACAGGTACCCATTGCCCTCAATCCGCAAGCCACCATAAAAATCACATCCAACTTTGATAGACCTCAAAACTTAAAACAAAAATCAAAACCTGCTGCCAAACCCCCAACAAATCTTGTACTGCATCAAATACAACCCAACCATCAACTTTCAATAGATTCAAATACTAACCATCAAGTTATCAGTAACTCTACCAAAGCTAAATCATCAAATAACCCTTCCCCTCCCTCACCTCCAACAATTACCCAATCCTATTCCACTAGATTGAGGGCAAGGCGCGAGGCAGAGATTGCACCTTTGCAATTTACATCACCTGTTATCACTACCAAGCAAGGTAAACCTGCCGTGATTTTTAAAAGAGATGACTACATGGTTAAATTTGCAGATAGATGCAAGTTCACAGTTGTTGGTAAGTTCGAACACACAATGCCAAAGATGGAAACGATAAGAAAGAGTTTCATTGCACAGACCGAACTAAGAGGTGGGGTTAAAATTGCTCACTTAAATGCGAGGACAGTTTATATTGACCTCGACAATGAATATGATCACTCCACTGTTTGGTCCAAACAACACATGTACATACAGGGTCAATTTATGAGAATAGAAGCATGGAATCCTATCTTCAAGCCTATTGAAGACTCCCCCATTGTCCCTATCTGTACCATGATACCTGAATTGCCTTGGCACCTATACTACATGGAGATACTCACTCCATTGCTATCTCCAATTGGGAAAGCCCTCTTCTTGGATCTGGACTCATTTCAAAAAACTAGAGGTAGTGTGGTGAAGGTTAAAATGCAGGTTGATCTCACCAAGGAAAGGCCAACCCATGTCTGGTTAGGCTATGATGAGGACCAAGATGTTAATGGAGATGGACAATGGCTTGAAGTCCAATATGATAGCCTTCATTCATACTGTACTCACTGCAGACACTTGGGGCATCACCTCCAGGCATGCACTGTTAAGAACAGAGAACATGAAGATAGGAAGAGAAAGGAGGAAGAGGCAGCTGCAGTAACATCCTCACAGACCAATAACCAGCAAAAGAACACAGAAAGTGCAGAAGCAAGCAAACACCAGCAAAATAAGAGACAACAGGAAGAAGCAAAGGAAGGGGGAAAAGACCAAATTGACACCACAAAAGATGCATAACATAAAAAAGAAAAGCAATGCCAAAGTAATGACACAACACCTCAAAATGATGAATGGCAAACACAAAGAAGGAAAAACTTCAAAGGTACATCCCAGAACAAGAAACAACAACAGATTTATCTACCAAAGCAACAGGAAAATGCTGCAAATCAGTCATCTGCCCAGCATATTGACACCAATGGGAGCTCAGGTATAAACCAAGCCACTCATTTGTCCCTCAAAATGCAAGTGCCAGTACAGTTGTGAAAGATCTAGTTATTCTGAATCCTGACCCCCAATCCCATTCCCCGCATGTTTCTCTGTCTGATAAAGAAGTTCAAGGAGGGATGGAGAAGTGTTAGGAGAAACCCATAGAAAATCAGGAAGGGGTTCCATCAGGGGTGGGATTTCCTCATGTTTCGCATGAGTGTGCTAATGTACAATTGATTGACCATAGGTTGGACTGTATACCTCCGGCTACCATTGTGCCCATAAATGAAACTCAATATACCCATCAACCTTCAGATGAAGTGGATCATTGTGAAGTCATCAGTTCTGAAGAGGAACTACCAAATCAGGAACTATCAAGTCAAGTCAGGAGATTATTGAAAGGAAAAGCTCATGCAACCGCAAATTTCAATATTCAGGCTCCTAAACCAAAAAATAAGCCTAGCCAAAAGAGAAGAAAAGAAATGAGGAAACAAAATGCAGGAATCATCATCAATGAACCAACTGATGATACCCACCTTTTGAACCTTGTAACTCCAAAAAGTTTCAAGCCCGATCCGAATGCGATAAAGGAGGCTCTTGCTTACAGAAACTCAATAATAGTTAACCCTTCTCTGTCCCAACCTCTGTTAACCAACAAAGAATCAGCCACTTATGCTTCTCATTCCCTTGAAAATGCCCTTGGAGGCATGTCCTATCAGCATATACTTTCCTCAGCAAGATGAATATAGACCAATTGAATCTGAGGATGAAATGAATAGGGAACAAGATGTTGACATTGACCCTGGAGATGAAGATTGCGAAAAGGAACAACACTGTGAACTATTGATTGCTGCAATAAATAGAAATTCAAATCAGGAAAATGGTGCTCCTTCAGGTCCCTCACCAAGACTAACCAGGAGTAAAGCTGCGAGAAGCAGCAGTGTCCCACCAAAACACAAATTTAAACACCCTTTCCAATAATTAGTACAATCATTTGGAATGCAATAGGTATCAGGTCCTCTGGAGCTATTGAAAGGCTCAAAACCCTGAAACAAATCCATCAACTCTCCTTCATTGATGTCCTTGAACCTTTCTTAGACAACTCCCACATCAACTCCTTCAAATTCCAACTTTCCATGCATCAAGCTGCTTCTAACATCAATGATAAAATCTAGGTATTCTGGGATAAAGAATTTACTGTTAAGATCCTAGATCATGACGAGCAACAATTGTCACTGGAAATGATTCATGCTGAAAATGGAAAAATGTTCCATCTGACAGTCATCTATGCTAAATGTCAACCTGTGCTTAGAAGACCCTATGGGAATCCCTAAGACACAAATCATCCATATGAAATGTGCCATGGTGTGTCATAGGTGACTTCAATGTCATTGCTTCAGTAGAAGAAAAAATTGGTTGAATCCCATACCAAATGTCCAAAAGTATTGAGTTTCTGAGCATGATTAAAGACTGTGGTGTTGTGGACCTTGGCTTCTATGGTCCCAAATACACATGGTCCAATGGAAGAGGGCCAGGCTCTATAGTATGGAAGAGACTTGAGAGAGGCCTTGCCAATGATTGATGGTTAGAAATGTTTCCTGCTGCTACAATTTCTCATCTAGCCTCTACAGGATCTGACCATAACCCTTTTCTCCTAGAGCTTCATACTAGGCAAGACAATGTCAAAAAATATTTCAAATTCCTCAATTGCTGGGTAAACAACAAAGGATTCCTACCTCTGGTCTCAGAAGTATGGAACATGGAAGTACACGGGTCTCCTATGTGGGTGTTCCATCAGAAGTTGAAAGCAGTAAGCCATGCACTGAGCTAGTGGTCTAGACATGAATATGGAGATATATTTCTGAAAGCCAAGGAGTTTAAACAAAGAGTCAAAAATGCAGAAGTCATCTGGGCTCAAACTAATGCAGATTCTGACAGAACAACCCTCTATGAACTGAAGGCACAATATGTAATATATCTGAAGATTGAACATGATGTTCTGAAGCAAAAAACTCAGCTTCAATGGTTCAAGGAAGGTGATTCAAACTCCAGGTATCTTCACAGTCTAATCAGAGGAAGAAGAAGGAAATTGTTCAACCACAAAATCAAAAATGAAAAAGGAGACTGGATCCAGGGTGATGAAAAAATTAGAGAGGCTGCTTGTGAGTATTTCCATAACCTTTTCTCAGATCATGGCTCAGTAATTAGAGAAGATCTTCTGTCCATCATTCCAACCATGATCACAGATGAAGACAATGATGCCATCACTAGAGATCCATCGATTGCAGAAATAAAAGATATTGTGTTCTCTAAGAATCCCACAAGTGCAATAGGTCCAGATGGTATGAATGGAAAGTTTTACCAATCATGCTGGGAAGTGATCAAAGAAGACCTGTTCAATGTTGTTTTATCTTTTTCAGAGGTTGTCCAAAGCCAAGGTTTATGTCTAGTGCATGCCTAGTTCTTCTGCCAAAAGTTGAATTCCCTAATAGTCTCATGGAATTTAGACCAATTAGTCTTAGTAACTTTGTCAACAAGATTATCTCCAAGGTCATTGGTACTAGGCTTGGTCCTATTCTTCCCAGGATCATTTCAACAAATCAGTCAGGTTTTGTCAAAGGCAGAAATATCTCTGAAAATATCATGTTAGCTCAAGAAATAGTTCAGGGTATTAAAAAGCCAAATGTGGGTTCCAATGTAGTCATCAAGATTTACATGGAAAAAGCTTATGACAGAGTTTCCTGGACCTTCACATGCATAATACTCAGAAGAATGGGATTAAATGAAATTCTCATTGACATGATATGGAGGACACTGTCTAACAACTGGTATTCTGTAGTCGTTAATGGTACAAGATGTGGCTTCTTCAAATCATCAAAGGGCCTCAAACAGGGGGATCCTTTAGCACCATCTCTATTCATCATATGTGAAGAGCTCCTTTCCAGAATTCTCAACAATTTGAATCATGATCAACTATTCAATGGTTTCTACATGGAAAAAAGAGGGCCACAAATCAATCACTTGAGCTTTGCAGATGATATTATCATATTTACCTTTGGAAAAAAGATCGCCTCTCAAAAAGATCATGTGGGTCCTTACCAATTATGAGAACACCTCAGGGAAACTCATTAATAGACAGAAAAGACACTTCATGACTGCACCATCGGCCCTTCAAGCTACCATTTAGAAGAATCCATGTTGTGACAGGTTTCACCAGAAAAGATTCACCTATCACATACCTGGGGTGTCCCCTATACACTGGTAGAAGCAGGATCATGCATTTTAATAGATTAATCTCTAAGGTAGTGGGAATAATTAAAGGATGGCATGGTAAAATGTTATCCTATGGGGGAAGGGCAACTCTGATCAAGCATGTCCTACAAGCCTTACCAATTCAGTTGCTCTCAGCTGTGTCCCCTCCTAAGACAGTCATGAAGCAGATTGAGATATTGAATGCAAACTTCTTTTGGGGAATGGACAAAGACAAACTCAAATATCATTGGGCATCATGGTCAAAACTTTCCTATCCTCTCAACGAAGGTGGAGTTGGTTTCAGAACTATCAAAGACACATGCAGGGCCATGGAACTCAAACAATGGTGGCACTTCAGAACTGTGGATTCACTGTGGAGTTCCTTCCTGAAAGCTAAATACTGTCAGAGATCCCATCCAGTATCCAAGAAATGGAACACTGGCCAATCCCAAGCTTGGAAACGGCTAAGTCTCAACAAAAAGGAGGTTGAAATTGCAATTCAATGGAGACTACACAGTGGAAACTGCAGCTTCTGGTGATATAATTGGTTGGTATCAGGCCCTTTAGCCAATAGAAGAACAGGAGGAGGAAGACCTGGCAAAATCTCAGTCTCTCATTTTTGGAATGAGGGTCATTGGGATCTTCAAAGACTTAATGAAACAGCCCCAGCTCATAAGATTCATGAGATCATGCAGATAGCAATTCACTTCAATCCAGATCTCCCTAACAAGCCTATTTGGATCCCTTCTGTGAATGGTAAATTCACCTGTGCTACTGCTTGGGACCTCATAAGAAATAAAAACCAGTCAATTTCACTAACAAGATGACTGGACACACAAAGATCTTGTTCAAATGGTCCTTTTGCTAATGGAAATCCCTAAGAAACAAATTACCTACTGATGATAGAGTGCTCACATTCAGTAGTCCCACTGTTTCAAGGTGCGCATGTTGTTCCACACATGCTCATGAAACAGTAGATCATCTATTAAGCTCTAGCAACTTTGCTAAAATCATTTGGAGGAAGTATGGAGGTCATGTAGGTGTCTATATTGAGAACCTGCCCCTTAGAATGCTCTTGATGAACTGGTGGCTTCAGAAGAGTCACAATGTGGTTCAAAAGCTCATCTTGGACACCACCCCTACCATTATTTGTTGGAACCTATGGAAAAACAGACGCAGTGCTAAGTATGGGGAAAAACCTTCATCCTTAACCAGGGTTCTCTATTCAATCAACTCAGACATTAACCTCCTCCTAAGAGCCAACTTCCCTGATGTCAACTGGCCTCTCAAGTGGGGGATCTCTATCCCCTCATTGAAAATCTCCAACATCAAACTATTTCTTCGCAAGTTTGTTAGAACAAACCTGGCAATGGTTTTGTCAAGGTTAACTCAGATGGTAGTGCACTGACCAATCCTGGCAAGATAGGAGCTGGAGTTATAATTAGAAATCACCAGGGACAATTCATCCATGTGATTGCAAGTCCTATGGGAGAAGGAACTAACAATCAGGCAGAAGCAGAGGCAGCATACATTGGCATCAAGTGGTGCATTGATCATAGTTTCTTCAAAATTCACCTGGAAGAAGATTCCAAACTCCTCATCCAATGGCTGACCAACAACTCCAACCCCCCTTGGACTCTATCCATGAATATTCAGAAAATCAAATCCCTGGGTCTCCAATGTGAAAGCATCATCTACTTACATATATTCAGAGAGGCCAATTTTCATGCTGATTCTCTTTCTAAACTCAGTCATGAGCTTACCACCTTCACACACTACAATCACCAACACCAACTTCCCACACATATAAGAGGACAAATCCATCTTGACAAAATTGGCACCCCTTCTTTCAGACACAAAAGGACTGTTAAAGTCCTTTTCCCACCACAAATGTGCCAAACTAATCCCAATGTCTAGGTTTGATCCTAATCCTTACATAAGAGAAACAACAGTAATCCAAAACATCATGAACACCAAGCAGTATACATGGCCCAATGACAGCATGAAGTTCACACTAATTTGGTTTGTTTCTTGGAGGTTTTTCTTTGGTATGACTTAATTTTTTCCTTGCTGTTCCTTCAGGGTGTGGTACTATATCCAATGCTCATTCTCCTGAAGTCACAACATAGAACTAAAGTAGGTTATAACAAGAAAGAATATTCTCCCCTCAATCTCAATTCAAGTAACAATGGAAACATCCCCCCTGTTTAACAACACAAATCTACCCCAAGCTCCAACAATACCCCCATAATACCTCTTCAATACACCAGTCAAACACCATCACAACAGCACCCAATACCCACCTTCTAACTACCAGACCTTACAGCAAGATAATCCGGCATAACCACACAACAATGGACATCAATCCCCAACCAGTCCACACAAAATAGTTGGCATCACCAAACATAAGAACATGTATACCAGCAACCAGGAAATTTCCAACAACAGCAACTTCAAAAAACTGGGCAGAAATGCCACATTTTTACTAATCTTGGCTTTTATTTTGCAGGTTACATCTCAGTGATTGGGCACAGGTTGCTGGTATTTTTTCAGGGTGCTGTATCAGCACCATTGATGCTCACCCTCTTGGAGTTACACCAGAACTGGTTCCCCCAACTACTGCCAACTATCTGCCCAATTTTCCACACCAACAAGGGTAGACAATCACCTTTTCTTGTTAATTCCCACTCACTTGTCCAGCTCTTACTCATGAAAGAAACCACAGTAGTCAACACAAGAACCTGCTCTTGGTTGTTCAACAGAAACCAACAATACCCCCAATTCTATTGCCTTTATGCTCATTTCAAACCCCCACGAGAACCTGGAAATAGAGCACTCCTCTCTTTAACCACCCTTTCACACTTCACCTACCAAATAATCACACACCCCAAAACTTTGTCCCCAGAACACACAAGAACTTGGCAACAAAGACATGTTGTGAAAACCAGTCTGTTTGCACCACACAAGAAAGCTACAAATCCTTACCCCCCATTTGCTCTCACACTTGGTCAATCAACTACACCATATGATCAATTGTTCCACAAGGAAATGGTTGTAGGTGATCATGACAGAATAGAGCAGCATCCAGACTCACCCCATCTACAATCCCTAGTACCAGAACACACAAGAACCTGGAAAAAGGATGGCAGTTTTATACTAACAAGTTTGTTTAATTGTGCAGGTATCCTCTTTAAGATAAGTCAGCTGTCTCAACTTCAGTGTGTGGTATTAGTATCCCTGGTGCTCATTCTACTGAAGTTGATATAGTTTGACCCTCTTTTGCAAGCCATCTATGCATACACAGCCTCTTGGTGGAGTAACTTCTATACAAAAGCTGTAACTCAGGGGTTTTTGCTTAAAACTTTCTGTACTAAGACTGTTGAGTATCATTGCACTCATCTACAACATACAGATGAACCCCCACAGGCAGTCAATTCTCTGAATTTCCAAAATAAGTCCTCCAATTCAGCAGCTCTCCAGCAACAGGAACTTCTCTTGGTCTGCCTCCATCTACTGCACGAAGTTCAACCTCAATAGACAATACTCCTGTGGTTTCAGCTGCATCCATTTTTACATTATGAAGAACAACAAGCCACTACACACACACACAGCAGAGTACACCCCCTGTCTAATCATCAGCAGTTCATCCATCAAAAGGATCATCAACATCCATCTCAGCTCTCCTCAATCAATAACCTGCAATAGATTCTTTCGCAGCATGCCAACATGCTGGCAACTCACCAACAGGAACACTCTAGGGTACCAGACCTAGCTCCTCAGCACATTTCCAAGCTCATTTCACCACAACAGCATCAGTCTATAGACTACACCAACCATTGCAGTTCTGAGATAACATCCTCCCAGGTTGCAGACCTAAAGCTCTTCAGAAGCAGGACAATGCTCTTTTTTTTCTGTCAGCAACAACAGACAACATCATCTACTTTGCCCAATCCTCCGGGCCTTTGATAGTTGTCTTCAATCTTGCTTTCTTGGACATCAATGTCAAAGGAAGATTGAAGACAAGTCCCTCCTTTACCATTTGATTTTGTCATATTTCATAGGGATGTGTTGTATATGGAAGATGATCTTCCAACTCAACTTTCTAGTAGAATTAGTATTAATTGTGCATTTTTGTATAGATGAACTAGGTTTACTACATTCTTTTGTAACTCCACTTGTCTACCAACTCAGGATAGACAAATGGATTCCCACTAAAGGTCTAAGCCATCTTACTTATTAGGGATCATCTGGCAACTCAGTTTAGGGTACCAAGTGTTCCTCTTTTGTAATTCTAGAGGTAAGGTCCATGCCCCCTCCATAGTTGTACTTTATGTTATATTAATGAAATTAACCCTAGGCACAATGCCTGGAGGACTTTGATAAAAAAAAGTATAAAGTAATATAATTAATACTCAAAATATAATTAAAAAGTGCTATAATGTGAGGCAACAACGAGAAAATATATGCATTTTTGATCCTCGAGTAAACATTAAAACCTCTCTCAGTAAATCAAGCCTAGAAACACCATCACTTTGGTTGATACTAACCATTAGGCCCTATAGCAACTCAAACCACCAGATATACATTTCCTAATCATCGTGCAAGATATACAAGTCACAAACAAATAATAAACTTCTAACCTCCTAACCTCATAGATGGACTCCAACTTATCAAATTTAAGCTCGCTCACCTACTCTGTCAAAGAAGCTAATAACATCACCTATCTATCATGAAACAAGTGCCCTCACAAGAATAAATACTCCATACTCTCAAATCAAAGAATGAATATAATTTGAGGACTTAGCATCAAAGAACAGCTCTCGCACTCACAAACGAATTCACATGTATGCACAAAGAACCATAGGCTTGCCCATTTTGTACAACATGCTCGAATAGAATCAAATAGGACTTTCACGGGTTGTAATGTTGGCTAAGGGACGGGTAGGAAATTTATATAATTGTGACTTACACTTCCCTAAACACTTTGCAATTTTAGGCTTAATCACTCACTATTTTCTAGTCTTCACTTTTATTTTTCAGCCCTCTCTTCATCATTGTATCACAAGTATTTCTCTCATATCAAGAACGTTTCATTTTTTCTAAAGCAATTTATTTTTCATTTTTTTTCGTGTCACATTCTTTTCAAGAGAGCCTTTTCATCACTTTTCAGCTATCGTTGGTCACCATTTTTCACTTAACTATCGCTTTCTTCAAATTTATCAATTAATATCACAGTCTAAGCAACAGTGCTCAAGGAAGCAAGGTGCAAAAACTAGGGATTCAACAAAAGGATCAAGGCAAAAATACGGCTTCCAAACAAAAGGCTACAAGCTCAAAGGGCTAACTAGTGGTACAATATCTGAAAAGGCTAAATTTCACAAGACATATCAAAGAAAGCCTATTATCATCTTCTAAACAGAGCAACACTTTTATTTCGCTTCCATAACATGCAGGGAAAGTTCTAGACTAAGATGCAAAACATGGAATATATGTAAGAAATCCTCACCACACATGGCACAAGTATCAATCAACACAGATCAATTCTACTTTAAGACAAACAGGATCATGGCGAACAACAATATAAAAATAAGCTATATATAGAGTCACAACCTTGAGCTTAGGTGTCAGAAAGTCTGGTACTTTATTCATTACTCAAGCACTCAGAAGAAAGTACTTCTCAAGCTCAGGCCTAAATATGCTAGTATCAAACAAGGCACAAAGGTTTTTTTCTTCCTCTTTTACTACTCCTAAGAAAAAAAAAATTAATCCTTAAAATAAAAAACTTTACCCGGTTCAAGTTACATCCCCTGGAAAAGAATCGATGCAAAAAGAAAAACCAAGGGGGATTATTACCTAACTAAAACTAACTATAAAAAAATACTTTTAGAGATTGTTTTCTCATTGGACCTTAATCCCTCAAGAAAAGGATGTACACAAAATCCATCATCGGGAAAAGTCCAAATTTACCATTTTTTTCCCGTAGGTTTTGGAAAAATCACTACACTAATAAAGAATACTACAATTAAGCCAGGATAGCACAGAAAATCACCCAAACAATCTCCTCACCCCACACTTAAAATTATGCAATGTCCTCAATGCACACTATAAATAAAAATAAGGTAAAAAAGACTCCCTGGTAGGCCAAAGGCCGAAGAATTAGCAGCTCACGGTTGTTCTCCCCCTGTCGTTTGAAACTCTGTGGCAAAATCATATAAACTTCTTCATAGAGGTCCCCTTGTAGGAATGCATTCTTCACATCCATTTGATAGAGGATCCATCCTTTGGAGGCTGCTATGCTTAAAAAACAGTTCTCACAGTTACCATTTTGGCAACTGGTGAGAATGTCTCATGGTAGTCTATCCCTTCTTGTTGTGTGTATCCTTTTGCTACTAACCGTGTCTTAAATTTGTCAATCTCACCAGATGACTTATATTTGATCTTAAACACCCATTTAGAACCAATTGGTTTCTTTCCATCTGGTAAATCTACAACTTCCCAAGTATGGTTCTCTTCAAGTGCTTTAATTTCTTGGTCCATGGCTTCTATCCATCTTGGATCATTTGCAGCTTCCTTAAAGGATTGTGGTTTAGTTAAAACTGAAAAAACATTAAGGAATGACTAGTAAGCAGGAGATAAATGATCATAAGAGAGGACATTAGAGATAGAATATACAACATTTGTATGAGTCTTGGCATTAGTGATGAACTCCTTAAGACAAACATGAGGCCTTCCTTGTCGAGTATACTTCCTAGTTTCTCCTTCTATAGATGGTAACTGTGAGTGTACTTCTTCTGGTCCTACTTCTTCAATGTTTGTCTCAACTTCTGGTTCCAAGATGATATGAATAAGATTTTCATTTACTGAAGCATCTGTTGGGATCTCATGGTTCACACCAGACTCTACATGAACTGTGGCTGAATCCAGATTACCAGAAGTCTCATGGTCATCACTAGATTCTGCTTGGTTTGTGGTTGAATCCATATTGGCAGCCTCCACCTCTGTAGTGAGGCTGCCAATATGCTTGTGCTTGTGTTTGATGTCTATCTACTTCCATAACTGGAGGTTGAGAAGGAAACAAATCCTCTGCACATTCTAAATCAATAGCTTTCTCAAAAGGAAAAACCTGTTCTTTAAATACCACATCTCTACTAACAAAAACACTTCTATTCTCTCAATCATATAATCTATATCCCTTTTGTGTTTCTGAATAGCCAATTAGAATAGCCTTCTTAGCTCTAGCTACAAACTTATCACCTTTAGGCAGGTTACTTGCATAACGTAAGCAAACAAACACCCCCAAGTGATCTATTTTTGCTGGCTTTACAAACAACAACTCATAAGGAGATTTTCCTTGCAGGATACTAGTAGGCAGTTTATATATCAAATACACTGCTGGTCTTACACAATCATCCCAGAATCTCCTAGGAATTGAACTTTGAAATTTCAAGGCCCTTGTAACCTCTAGTATATGCCTATGTTTTTGTTCAACCAACCCATTTTGTTGAGGTATGCAGGGACAACTACTTTGGTGTGTAATTACCATAGAAGCAAATAAAGTATTGCGTTGAGAGTTGAAAAACTCTATGCCATTATCTGATCTAACAACCTTCATAGTAGCTTCAAACTGAGTTTTTATCATTGCAAGATAGTTTTTTATTATAGTAACTACTTCACATTTTGACTGTATTAAGCATACCCAAGTAAACCTGTTGTAGTCATCTACTATTGTGACAAAATAAGGCTTTTTATCATATGTAGGTACCTTATGAGGTCCCCAAACATCCATGTGTATGAGTTGAAAACAACTACTTGATCTAGTGATACTAAGTCGAAACTGTAGTCGACATTGCCTTGCTAAGGGACACACTTCACAATTTTTCTCCCTTCCTGCTTGTATCTTATTCTTTAGTTCTGAGATATGCTGCGTTGCCTTTGTTGATGCATGACCTAGCCTCAGATGCCACAATAATGTTTCTCCATGTTCCTTCAAAAAACTGATTGTTGTTGTTGGTAAATTTTCTTTTATTAGGTATAACCCATTGTTTTCTCTAGCATTCCCCATCACCTTGCCATTGTAAAGACCTTGAAATATACAGAAATCAGGATAAAATCCAACTGAGCAACATAATTTTCTAGTGAGATTAGACACTGACAATAAGTTGAATTTAAAGTCTAGCACATACAACACTCCCTCAATAGTATTATTTCCTAAAACTACTGCATCTTTTGTATGTGTAATTTCTACTCTACTACCTGTAGGCAATTGTACTCCATCTTCTCTATGATATGTTGTTCTAAGATTATTTAGGGAATTCTTACAATGTGTCACATGGTGAGTATCACCTGAATCCACTATCCAAACTTGATCACTAGCAACTACATTTGTCATTAAAAGTAAAGATACATGCAGAATTAGTGGAACACTCATCTGTGCTAGTCTTCTGCTACAAATTAACTAGCTGTTTGTATTGATCCTCAGTGAAGAAATTTCCTTGTGTAGGCAGCATTGGCACCTGCTTCTCTTCACTAGTTGCACTGCTCACATAAGTCCTGCTTCCTAAGTTTTTCCCTTTCTTATTGCTTTTGAAATCCGGTGGATACCCTACTATCTTGTAGCAATTTTCCTTTAGATGTCCTTTGTAACCACAATGTTCACAGATTAATCCTATCCTCTTAGGTTTAAACTCATGACCTCTACCAACCATCATTATAAGAGGATCCTTCAATGTATCTGTGACTCCTAAAGTTCTTTAACTTTGTTCTTGTGTGACTATATCATAAGCCTCATTCACTGTAATTACAGGCCTTTTTGCCAACACATTACTTTGAATGTTACTATAACTCTCGTTCAATCACATAGGAAACTACAATAAACAAATGTTTTTCAAAAGTTCCACTGAAGGCCTAGACTCCTCACAGTCACATAAGGCCAAAGGTGCTATGATATCCAATTCATCCCATAGATCCTTCATCTTCGAATAATAGCTAGTGACCGAGTCTGTTCCTTGTCTCAAGGTCGCAATAGCAGTCCAAAGATGATATAATCTTTCCTGAAAATCAGCCCAAACTTTCTTTGAAATCGATGCATATACAATACTAGGCATCAACTCATTCGAAATAGTATTGCATTACATTTTCCCCATTGCTCTGCTAATTCACCTTTATACCTACTTTTTACACACGATCCGTCCATAAATTCAAGCTGATTTTTTCCCCGAAGTGCCAATTTCATCGCCTGCTCCACAATGCATAATTTTCTGGGCCTGTGAGCTTGAGAGGAATCAAGACTAGTCCAGGAGTGTCTGAAGCTTGCAAAAATAACGGATGATTATGATAGAGTGAGCTGATTTCATTTTCTGCCATGTCCATTTGAAATTAAGCTAAAAAACTGCATTATTTCTTTGCTCTGTGTTTCGCCTCTGTGTTTCTACCAGAAAATCGAACCACGCCGGAGCTGGTTATGAATTACGGTCCCAGCAGATCCTGCTCTAATACCATGATGAATTGTGAGAGAGAAGATTGAGAATGGAAGAGGAAAAATGAAATTGAATTCTCAAAATCTGTTCTAATCTCGTTACATACAAGGCTGTATATACAGAATGTCCAGCTGTCACCTAACCAATTTAACAAGCTAACTCTCCAAACTAACTTCTACACCTTGAACTTCTACTATGCACACTTTGACCCCTAATATTCTAAGAATCACTAGCTAAACAAGTATATGTTCCCTTTATTAATACGATATACTTTTTTTTCTCAGGCTTTTGACTAAGATTAGGAATTATTTGAACGTTGTGACAAGATTTCATTATTGTACATAACTAGCAAGGGAGAAGACAAAGCCCAATTGAGCAGTAATGGCTAAGTCACTGTTGGTATAGAAATTCTCAACACCACAATTTTAATTGTGATCTCTTGGTTATTAAACTGCGCTTTTGCGAATAAATATACATACGGGGCGGATGGACAAGCCGAACTACAAGTTTAATTAAACCTAGTAGCTCTTTCTCAAACAGTATATTTGGTATTTAAAATTCATAAAGTATGTACAAATATTGAATTCAGAATGTAATCACTAACACATATAGTCATGTACTAAAACCTAGAACCCTTAAGGTTGTGATAAGTTATGTGTCTTTTGTTTTGATGATTTGACAAACTTCATGAGAGAATCAGAAGAAACCCAATACAATTAGTTCTCTTTCATTCAGAGTAACTAGTCAGATGTATGGTTCAATTCTCAATGAAATCAGATAAGGGGACATTAGAGGGGAACAATATGGATCAGTTACCCCGGTCATCATCTAGTCAACTCTACAGTTGTAAAAGTTGCTGCACTGTACCGTCTGGAATCAATACAACAACACAACTATAGCTAGATAAGGCCAAACTAAAGGATACTTTATTGAATAATCCTTGATGACATCACACACATGTCGCGCCCCCTTTTTAACTTCTCCTTTCGGATTAGTCAGGGTTCTTGACATTATTGGGACAACTCGTTTCCTTTTGGCAAAGGGGTATGCAAGGAATCAGAGAGTCGCCACCTAACGAATTAAGGTGCGTTAGGGCACCTACTAAGGGTCATCTACAAACATAAATTTGGATAACCAGAGATAGGGTAAGGGCTTGAAATTACTCCAAGGGGAAGGTGTTAGGCACCCCTCAGAGTCCACAACTGTGGTTCCCGTCCAAACAACTTTGTAAATTTAGGCAAGTAGCAAATAAGAAATTAAACTTTAAACAAGCAAGGGTTTTGAAAGAGTTCGCAGTCTAAGCACACGTGTGAAAGCACATTTGAAAAGATTAAAGCCTAAGTATGCATATAAGGTTTTTTGAAAGATTTATAGTCTAAACACATATATAAAGGATAGGGGGGATGAAGTCCAAGGTTATTTATCCTATAGGACCACATCGGTACAATTCTCGGTAATTACTCCTCAGAAGAGGGGCTACACGTGGCATTACCGCACCAGTCATCATATCCATATCTAACCTTTCCCACCCCTTAGCGGTTATTAAGCGAATGTTATTTAGCGACCTCTATGCGTGCTGCTACCCATCCCTTCTTAATGGCCCTGGAGGAATTTAGGACCTCTCTCTATAGGCAGTTCTAGACAGACCCCCTAAGGTTTAAAGGAGAAAATACTAAGGCGACAAGCAATAACACATAAGACTTCAACAAATAAAACAGGAAGGAGCAGATAAGAGGCTCAGGTTTACCTCCACATATAATGCATGTAAGCAACACGACTCAAACAAAAATAAGGGCAGTATTATTAATCAAGATCCTAGGACATGATGTCTTGGTGAGTATCAGAACACAGGAGACATGCAACTTTATTTTATGAATTCAGAAGCAGAGTCCTAATCAATTTGCCTACTGGTTTTAAACCTGTTAAACATTAAGCAACAAACACAAAGAGAGGCAGTTTTTTAATTTTATAAGGATTGGTTACCTAAGGCTTGCCTAGGTGTGGGATAATGCGCGATTGTTACCAGAATTATTGAAGAAAATTGTTATACACTGTGTTACCTAAACATGTTGTTCTAGGTGTTAAGGGATACAGGATTATTACCAGTTTGTTAAAAGAACAGGGTGAGACTGTTTATATCCTTTTTTTCCTCATGCATTAGTAGTTAAACTAGGTGTAACTAAGCGAGTATAAGCGAGATCCTAAAACATGGTGTCTAATGCACATAAGAGATGCAGAATGATGCATATGCAGAATTCCTAAAGCAGGATTTCTAAATGCACGACATGATTTCAGGATATGTAAAGTTCACGAAAATAGAATTTCTAAGTGCACACAAAGTTACAGCATTATTAGACATAATTGCCTGAATAGCAGTTTGTACTAATATTGTCATCTATCCTAGAGACAGGATTTCTAAGTGGTAGTGATAGTGTCAAAATGAGATGCTGAAACAATATTCATAAAACTAAAGCATGGTATCTAATGCATGATATGCTTTGCACATATTGGTCCTAAACATGAATTCTATTGCGCATATAGGAAATGTAAACCTAAAGCATGGTTTCTATCCCTTTGATATCTATAACATGCATATCTACCCTCCCATTTTCACTATCCATCCCCAATATCTGTTTACAACAAATTATTACAGGCCGGTATTGAATGAATTACATAAGTAGATAAGGAAAAATGAAAAGTTACACTATAGGGAGCCTACAAATAGGCCCATATTTCTAGAATTCCCAATGCTAGATTGTTTCACAGCCTTTCACATAATCCGGGTGTGTCAAAGTTCCCTAAGGACCTCAAGGGATCTCAGGCGGTTCTCACACCAAGATTTCATAACCATAGTTGAGTAAGTGCAGTGTGGAAAGGCCAACTCTAATGCATCAGAGTTCAGAGGGATCTCATAGGGATCCCTAAGCAGTCACACATTAGAGGGGCATAACTTAGATGTCTAAGAGTAGAGTGAGAGTGCTTGACATCGTTTTGAAAGATTTAAGGAAAATGACAATTTGAAAAGAGACTTGTTTGAAATAGTCTTGTAAAATAAGAGAGTTGTTTAGTAGAGCAGCTTTTGAAAAAGAGAGTAGAGTAATAAGAAACATTCCAAACATAGCACCCAAAACAGGTTCATACACAACCAAAGAACACAGAACCAAGGCAGGTTCAGCGACACCAAACCGGGGTAATGGGGGATATGGGACACATAGGTAAACACACAGTTATAGGAACGCTTAAGTACAGAATCAGCAATGTGCTAGGGGGGCATCCAGGGATTAAGGATATAACATAAACTTCAGCATTAATCAGAACCAAATAATATAAGGTACAAACTGTTTTGACACAGGAAAGTTCATGCCAGTAATCAGAGAAACATAAGTAAGGTAGAATCATATTGAGGTATAATAGAAGGGGGATATCATTACATAAGCATGCTGAGTCTAAGGGAGGGGAGTACATAACATTGCTAAGTGAAAAATAATGCAACCAGGTCAAGTGCAAACTTCACAGCAAAACCATAAGTAAAAACATACTAGGAATATGATGAATTGAAGTAGAAAAAGGAACATATTGTTTTTGAGACTTAAACTGAAATAAAGACATACCAGTATAAAAGAGAGCAAACACAGAGTGAAGAACCAAAGAGGATAGTGATCAGCATTGGCTTACAACCAACTGACTTAGAATAGGAGTAAGTAACTAGAGAAAAGAGAGCAGAAGAGAGTTTTTTGTGTAAGAGATAATTTTTGAGCAATGTGTTCGTGTGTTGTGTTAATGAAAAAGAAGTGTTTTTATAGGGAAGGTCGTCACACCGTCTGTCGTAGGGAAGAGACACCCGGCTCACACAATTTTCACCCCTGGAAAGTACCGTGGCCTTAAGAAAATCAGGGGTTTATTGATAGCGCAAAAAGGAAAAGAAGAAGTTACAAATTAAAAAGAAGCTGCTAAATAAAATAGGAAGTTAGACTACAATTGGAATAAGCTAAAGAAGTTATAAAGTAGAAAATACGAAAAACAAAATGAATATTTACAATAGGGGATGAATATATACATATGATAGGGTACAAAAACTGAATATATACATACCAAAATGAAAAGTACGGAAATGTAAATAAGAAAAAGAAAAAAGAGTATCAACAGTTATTACAGCCCAAAAATCAATCAAATTGTCTGAATCAACCAACCAACAAGTAGAGGCCACCCCCTCCAATAAAAACTAGCATTGCCCTCAATCCTATCAAACCAAAATATAGAACATGGGATATAGGTGAGAGAGAGAGTAAGAAGGAACTCCCTAAGGTGCCTCAGACTGCATAGGAGAAGGGTCCACATGGGCAGATGAAGAAGGTGCTCCGTCATTGGTGATATGAGGATCTTGTGCCTGTATGGAAGTCTGGCCCTCGGGCTCCTCTAACTGGATCTCCATGTCCTCCGTATGGGGAATGGCACCTCTACGAACTGAAGCTAGTGGAAGATCTGCCTCATCCACAACCAGGTCAGTGGGTCCAGACTCTCCTAGCATTAGATCAAGTTGGATGTCCCCCACAACATCAACCTTGTCCATCTCCTTCACCAAAGCTTCCTGAGTTTCATGCATCTTCTTATGCACCTTGTTTGAAGCATCCTAGGCCTTCTTCATTTTCTTCACATATTTGCCCAAATAATCAATCTCCTCTTGTTGCTTCTCTATTTTCTCCAAAATTTTCTTATGGTTGTCCACCACGCTCCTCAATGTGTCCTCCAGAGACGGAGGCAATGCAATGGTCGCCGGAGCTGACTGAGCTACAACTGTAGCTGAAAGATCAGAAGTCTAGATGAAGCTACCTGCAGCCAGTACCAACTAGAGTCTGGGACACCTTCAGAGCTGTCTGAGGATAGGTGGACGATGATGGTACTGAGACTGGGATGGGTACAACAGGGTTTGATAGAGGATCAGTGATAGCAGCAACAGTGGGCCCCTCAGAAGGAACAGAGCCTTCAGTAATAGTGGAAGGCTCCGTGGCTGTGGAAGTATCGGGGTCTGCAGAGGTGGAGGCTTTCCCTCTTTGCTTGGGGTTGTCTGGACCCTTGAAATGATACCAAGAGAAAGTTGTCCGAGGCTTCACAAAGGTGTCAAAATCCCTCCCCTCGATCTCATTTTCTCGAAAATACACGGTCAGGAAATGGGGGAAAGGATAAGAGGACTCATTCTTCTTCACCACCCGCTCTATCACTCTGCACATGATGTTCCCGATGTTGATTGGGATGTTGTCCATAATAGCCCCTACTATCACCGCCCTGGAAAGGGGCATATCATTATCATGGAGTATGGGGTCTATCCTGCTGCATACAAATGTGGCCCATCCTCGGGCCTCAAAACTCAGAGTATTCCTCTTGATGAGGGTGCCTACAACCAACCAATCCGGTGTAGTCCCTGGAGCAGCAATGACGGAAGCCAACCACGGGCGAGCCAAATCTTTCTGATTAACCTTTTCCAAATATCGAGTCTCATTAATCCTCCCGAAACCCGCATAGTCATTAAAAGCACTTCCGTTGTATAGGATTTTCTTGTTGCGAACTTTGGTGAGGTATGTGTCCTTTTTGGTGAATGCCACATTGGTGTAGAACTCCTTCACCACATACTCATTTGCATCAACCACCCGGGTATTGAAAAAGTCCCACCCCTCCCTTTCTAAGAACTGCTTTTTCACATTGGGATTGAGGGGTAGGAGGTCCTTGATGATAAAGGGACGCTCCAGGATGAGAGATCTTCGAGGCAACATTTCTCTGAACTAATGGTAGGTCAGTTCAGAGACAAACCAATCCTCCCATGCTGCGGAGTTTCTGGTCCTTTGCAAACCAGCAGCTTGTGCTAAGGTGCCTCCACCCCTCCCATCGTCAGGTCCCTCGTCTGAACTCTCGAGGTTGATGGAAGGAGGGGCTTCTGAAGAGCTGCTGACTGGGTTGGTGCAACTGTGCCCTCAGGAGGTCTGGCTGAATGACTGGAGAGATCTTTAGAAAACTCCGAGCTAGTGGGATAGTTGATGAGTCTCCTAGGCTTTGATAGTGAAGCTGCTAGAGCTGTCCCACTCTGACCCTCCGAAGCTTCCCGGTAGGGCAAGTATTCACTAGACTCCGACTCAGAGGGACTTGTTATTTTTCTCTTTTGTGATTTTCCAACTGCTTTTGTCGGGACCGGTGTGTTTTGTTGCTTGCCCTTGCCTCGACCCCTTGAAGGGTCACCCCTACCGGGTTGCTTTTCCGGTCCACCTCTAGATCGCACCATGCTCTGTCACATGTAACACACATTGTCAATACATTGTATCTAAGCACCAAATAGAATTGTAGAAATAGAGAGTGAAACATTATGTTTAGGAACAAACCGTTGACAACCACTGCAGCGGAAGTCAAGGGACTCAGACTACCCCTCTCTGAATTTATGAAGTGCGGTCCGCGGAAAAATGGTCCGCTGCAGCATTTGGCCACCGCTTACAGCGGAAATTTGGCCGCTGCAGCTGAAAGTTGGGACTTCTGAGAGTTAACTCTCTGAAACTGGGAACCGCTGACCACGATTTAATGACCGCTGCAACGATGCACAATACCGTTGTCAGCGGATTTTTAGTCCGCTGCAGCGGAAACCTCAATTTGCATCCATAGGATTTTGGACCTCAGTTGTCAGCGGAATTTTAAAACGCTGTAGTGGAGGTCGTTGACCACGTGCACTGATGCTAGGGTTCATCAAAAATTTAAAATTTTCAACAAAATTGCACAGATGAATCACCCTTTTACCCACATAAGAACTCAGAAAGTATTTCCCCACATTGTAAAACACACTAACAATTCAATTTGTACATTAGGGTTGTATTAACTCTATACAAAAATAAATAAAAGGAAAATAAAATAAAATACCCTAAAACTAAGAACAATTAATCAACTGACAAAAATTAAACATGGAACATACCAGTAGATGAAGGATGAAATTAAGACTCTTAGGTGAACAGAGAAAATGGTGAAAGCACAGTAAATTTTAGGGTTTGGTAGCAAATGGGTGAAAAGAGTAAAATGAAGAGGGCCCATCAGTATATATACTAGAGCACTGGAACCCACGACCGACCTACCAAATGCGGCAGCAGAATTATATCGATGACCGCGCTTTTGGTCTTTCAAACCTGCTAGGTTTTTATCTTCACCGCTGCAGCGGAATTCCACCGCCACAGCGAAGTGCACTCCGCGACAGAAAAATAGTAAACGGTGTAGAGAAGTGGAGATTCAGAGAGCTCATTTTTGGGACCAATTGGACCGCTATCAACGGTTATTTTCCGCTGCAGCCCTTGGTCACCGCTGTCAGCGGATTTTTGACCGATGCAGCGAAAGGTTGCTACTTTGCTCAGTTTCCAGATTTTCACCTGCACTGCATCCACCAAGTCCTGCATCAACTTCACAACTGGTTAGTTCACAAAAATCTATCCTACTAAAAACAACCAAAAACAAAGAAAAAGAAAAGCTTGGGTTGCCTCCTAAGAAGCGCCTGGTTTAACGTCGCAACACGATGCAGGTTACCATGTTCAGAGGAATTTCATCAATGCCACCACATGGCTATCATCAAATTTACCCAGATAATGTTTGACCCGGTGCCCATTCACACGAAAAATCTCCCAATTCTTGTTTTTGAGATCAAGAGCACCAAAGGGTGTAACCAACACCACTTCAAATGGGCCACTCCACTTGGACTTGAGTTTTCCCGGGAAGAGACAAAGTCTAGAATTGAAAAGAAGCACTAAGTCTCCCACTTTGAACTCCCGGTCTTTGGCATATTTGTCATGGAGGTACTTCATTTTCTCTTTGTACAAGGAAGAGCTAGCATATGCATGGAATCTAAACTCATCTATCTCATTGAGGTGGTCAACTCTAAGATTTGCAACTGTGTCCCAATCCAAGTTCAACTTCTTCAATGCCCATAGTGCCATGTGCTCCAATTCCATCGGAAGATGACATGCCTTGCCATACACCAACCGATAAGGAGACATACCGATGGGTGTTTTAAAAGCAGTCCGGTAAGTCCAAAGAGCATCATCAAGCTTCCGGGACGAATCAGTCCGATTAGCATTCACTGTCTTGGCCAAAATGCTCTTGATTTCACGATTAGACACTTCAACTTGACCACTTGCTTGAGGATGGTACGGAGTAGACACTTTATGATTGACTCCATACTTGGCTAACAATGAATCAAAGGCCCTATTGCAAAAATGAGATCCCCCGTCACTGATGATGGCACGGGGTGTCCCAAATCTTGTGAAAATATTCTTCTTTAGAAAACCGACCACACTACGGGCCTCATTGTTGGGCAAAGCGATGGCTTCAACCCATTTCGAAACATAGTCCACCGCCCACAAGTATGTAGGTGTTTCCACATGAACTAACAAAGGGCACCATAAAATCAATTCCCCAAACATCGAAGATATCCACCTCAAGGATTGTAGTGAGAGACATTTCATATTTCTTGGATATGCCACCCATTCTTTGGCATTCATCACACCGCTTTACCAACTCACTCGCATCCTTGTACAAAGTAGGCCAAAAGAAACCACAACTTAAGACTTTTGAAGCGGTCCTTGCCCCTCCATGATGGCCACCATAAGGTAAGGAGTGGCATGACTCAAGAATTGACACTTGTTCCTCTTCGGGCACACAACGCCGAATGACACTCTTGAACAAATACGGTTCATCCTAATAATAATCCATGATATCCCGTCTAAGATTCTTCCTTTGGTTAGAAGAGAGCTCAAAAGGGACAACACCGGTGACAATGTAGTTGGCGAGGTCCGCGAACCATGGCATGGCTTGCAACGAGACAGATAGAAGTTGTTCATCCGGGAAGCTATCATTAATATCAAGACTGTCACTTGGCCTCCCTTGCTCTTTCAAACGGGAAATATGGTCGGCAACTTGGTTCTCACTCCCCTTTCTATCAATGATCTCCAAATCAAACTTTTGAAGCAATAACACCCACCACATTAGTCTAGCCTTGGAATGCTTTTTCATCATTAGATACCGGAGCGCCGCATGGTCGGTGTGAACTATGACCTTGGCACCCATAGGATAAGGACGGAATTTCTCCATTGCAAAAACTATAGCTAACAAATCTTTTTCGGTGACGGTGTAGTTCATTTGGGTGGAATTCATTGTCTTGCTTGCATAGTAAATGGGGTGAAAGATTTTGTTAACCCTTTGGCCCAAAACCGTCCCCACTGCCACATCACTAGAATCACACACTAGCTCAAAAAGAGAGCTCAAATCCGGCACGGTGATAATTGGTGTGGTGGTTAGCTTTTTTCTTCAACAACTCAAATGCACTCATACAATTTTCATCAAAGTGGAACTTGGCATCCTTTTCCAATAATTTGAAAAGAGGGTTTACTACCTTCGAAAAGTCCTTGATGAAGCGCCGGTAGAACCCCGCATGCCCAAGAAATCTACGAACTCCCTTCACCAAAGTAGGAGGAGGAAATTTGGAAATGACCTCGATTCTTGGCCTTATCTACTTCAATTCCATTTCTTGAGATTTTGTGGCCCAGAACTATCCCCTCTTCAACCATAAAGTGACATTTTTTCCAATTGAGCACTAGGTTGGTTTCTTCACAACGGGCAAGGACTTTATCAAGAATTTTCAAGCATTCATCAAAGGAGTCCCCAACCACGCTGAAATCATCCATGAATACCTCTAGAAAGTCTTATACCATATCAGTGAAAATTGCCATCGTGCACCGCTGAAATGTGGCAGGTGCGTTGCACAATCCAAAAGGCATCCTGGAAAAAGCAAATGTCCCATAGGGACAAGTGAAGGTTGTATTTTCTTGGTCTTCTGGAGCTATCAAGATTTGATTGTGACCTGAATACCCATCCAAGAAGCAATAAAAATATCTCCTCGCAAGTCTGTCAAGCCGTTGGTCCAAGAAAGGCAAGGGGAAGTGATCTTTATGGGTCACTTTGTTCAATTTGCGGTAATCCATGCATACACGCCAACCAATGACTGTCCTTGTTGGAATAAGTTCATTTTTGTCATTTTGTACCACGGTCATTCCACCTTTTTTTTGGAATATATAGGACCGGAGAAGTCCAAGCACTATTAGAGTGTAACGACCCGGTCGGTCGTTTTGAGAGTTAGAGTCCTGATCCCCTAGTATTTGCTTCTCCCTTGCCTATTTATGCTATTAGAACTTGTTGGAGCGTTGAGTGGTGAAATTCGGAGTGATTTTGGACACATAGTCCATAAATGTGAAATTTAGCTTTAGAAATCGGGCCGTAATTAGAACTGTGTGAGGACGGATCTGGAATGGAATTCCGTTGACTCTGTAGATGTAGACTTGAAATGGCGAAAGTTAGAATTTCGGCAATTTCGGCCGATAGGTGAAATTTTGATGTCGGGCTCAGAATGGAATTCCGAAAGTGACAGCAGGCCTGTAGTGTCATTTATGACATGTATGTAAAGTTTGAGGTCATTCGGATGATTTTGACGTGATTCGACATCAAATGTGAATTTAAGAAATTTCATAGGTTCTTAGGCTTGAATCTATGCATAATTGAGGATTTTGATGTTACGAGATGTGTTTGTAGGGCTCGACTAAGTTTGAACGAAGTATTAGGACTAGTTGGTAAGTTTGGTTGAGGTCCCGGGGGCCTCGGGTAGGTTTCGGGTGCTCAAACGGGCACTTTAGCCTTAAGAATTCTGCTATTTTTTTTGGTTTTTGGAGCATCAGTTATTGTTCAACGCGATCACATGATTTGAACCGCGATCGCATAGAGAAGATTTGGGCCCTGCGGAATTTATTTCAATGTGATCGCATTGTGAGGTATGCGACCGCATAGGCTTATTGGGTCGGGCAGGGGGGATTAGTTATGTGCGTTCGCGCGGGCCTTGAGTGCGAACGCATAGGGTCAGGTCCAGTAGGCATCGCAAACACAGTAGGATTTAGGCGATCACATAGGGTCCCATTTTAAGAGGGATGTGGCTTACTTTTTGCGATCGCATCTCCCTGATCGCGATCGCGCTTCACATTTTAGGCCTAGGCAGGATATTAAAACCCATTTCGAAGGTTTAGGCCATTTTTCACATTTTCGAATTTGGGAGCTCGGGAAGGGCGATTTTTGAATTTGCACCTGGGCAACTTGGATAAGTTTTTTCTACCCAACTTAGATCAATTTCCATGATTCCTAACTTAAATCTAGTCCTTAAATTCAAATTTTGGTGGAAAGATTTGGGAAAAATTGGTTGAACTTCATAGGCCGGATTATTGAGTTTTGATTGGGTTGTTGACTTCCGATTTGAGATATTCTTATATGATTAGACTTGTGAGTGAATGGGTGTCCGGAAAATATAATTTTTACCTGATTTCGAGACGTGGGCCCGGGGGACTTTTTGGGCGAATTCCCTAATTTCGCGTATTAGCTTCGTATTAATTTGCTATTTTGATTCCTTAAAGTGTTATTTAAATTATGTAATCGAATTTATTAGATTTGGGCCATACAGAGTCGGATGCTCGTGGCAAGAGCGTGATTTTGGGTTAAGTAGCGTAGTCGAGGTAAGTGGCTTGCCTAACTCTGTGTTGGGGATTTTACCTTAGGTTGTTTTTGATATTGTTTTGTTATATGAGTGTCGTGTATGTGAGGTGACGAGTCCGTACACGGGCTATTGCTGCTAAAACTCCACTTTTCCCTTTTATGACATAAATCATTTATCCCTATTTCACTGTTTCCAGTACTAATTGTGTAGTGTAGCTTAGGAATGAGCATGTCTATCTGTCTTACTTGCGTTGCTCCTATTTGTTAATACTTGTACCATGTTTAGGTAGTTTTATCCGTAATTGCATATGATTCTTTTCTGTACTGTTCATATACACTGTATTCTGTATTCATTGCATTGCATATTTAAATTGGGACTACGGACTAGATTTCGGGAGCTTTCCCCCTGTACTGCATTGAATATTTAAACTGGCACTACGGATGAGATTCCGGGAGCTTTCCCCTTGTACTGCATAGCCTATTTAAATTGGGACTACGAACGAGATTCCGGGAGCTTTCCCCCTGTACTGCATTGCATATTTGTTATTGAGCTATATGTTGTGCTGATCCGAGGGATCTCTTTTACTATCTCTTTCAGCTTACCGTTCTACTATTTTGCCTTAT
Organism: Nicotiana undulata; assembly: GCA_005239495.1. NCBI lineage: Eukaryota > Viridiplantae > Streptophyta > Magnoliopsida > Solanales > Solanaceae > Nicotiana > Nicotiana undulata. The sequence continues at coordinate 67,477 of ML242296.1, forward strand.
CTTATTATCTATATCTGTTCATATTTTAACTGTTTTTACTATAAACATCCAGTAGAGCCTTAACCTGACCTCGTCACTACCTGACTGGGGTTAGGCTTGGCACTTACTGGGTACCGATTATGGAGTACTCATGCCCTTTCCTGCGCATGTTTTCCATGTGCAGATCCAGGTACCAGTACACAACATTTTGGCTAGGAGTACTTTAGCAGCTGCCAGGAGACCGCGAGGTAATTCTGCCGCGTCCGCAGAATCCCACGAGTCCCCTTCTACTATAGTATAGGCTTAGAAGACTTATATACATTTTCCTTATTCCATTGGTTAGAGCTACATTAGTACAGAGCTTGTGATTATTGTGGCGTTCCGGCTTTTGGGAAGTGAAAGTTGTAAAGAGCCGAGTGGTTGAGTTATATTTATATATATTTTTCTCTTTTCTCTTTGTATTTCTATCGTTATGTTGCTTTATTTTCCGCATGTTCAGGCTTACCTAGTCTTAGAGACTAGGTGCAATCACGAGACCGTTCGGAGGGTATTTCGGGTCGTGACAAGTTGGTATCAGAGCGTCTAGGTTCATAGGAGTCACAAGTCACAAGCCGGTTTATTAGAGTCTCGCGGATCGGTGCGGAGACATCTGTATCTATCTTCGAGAGGCTATGTTACTGTTAAGAACAATCATATTCTTTGGAATTCCTTATCGTGCTAGTTATTGTCATCAAAATTCTTAAACTCTATTCTATTCTTGCTTACAGATGTTGCGCACTCGTACCAGACGTACTGATGACCATGCACTCGAGCCCCTAGCCAGAGCCAGGGGCAGGGGTAGAGGACGAGCACTCGGTGCAGCCCGAGCACCGGCTAGAGCAGAGACGGAGGAGCCCCCAGCAGCCACAGTTGGAGGGGCACAAGAGGTCTCTACTATTACTCCAGCCCTCCAGGAGACATTGGCTCAGTTCTTGAGTGCCTTCAGTACTCTGTCTCAGGCGGGACTACTTCCGATAGCTCCACCTACATCCCAGGCCGGGGGAGGGGCACAAACTCCCGCAGCCCGTACTCCCGAGCAGAGGGTTCATATTGGGCAGGTTCCAGAGTATATTCCTTTGCCCCCAGCAGCTCCAACTCAGTATGAGGCTAGGGTAGCTGTTTCTGAGGCAGAGCAGCTCCGACTTGAGAGGTACAAGAAGTACCACCCACCTGAGTTCAGCGGACTAGCTTCGGATGACGCCTAGGGTTTTCTTGAGGAGTATCATCGCATTCTCCGCACTATGGGTATTGTGGAGACAAGTGGGGTTTCTTTCACTGCTTTCCAGCTGAGGGGAGCAACTTATGAGTAGTGGCGTGCTTTTGAGCTGAGTAGTCCGGACGAGGCAGCTTCACTTACCTGGGTTCAGTTCTTCGAGATGTTCTTACTTAGGTTTGTCCCTTAGAGCCTCAGGGATGCTTGGCGCGTAAAGTTTGAGCAGCTACGCCAGGGTACCATGACTGTGTCAGAGTATGCAGTCTATTTCAGCGATCTGGCTCGTCATGCACCGGCTTTAGTTGCCACTGTCAGATAGAGGGTTCGACGTTTCATTGAGGGGCTCCACTCCAGTATTCGGACCAGTATGAGTTGGAGACAGATATCACTCACCAGCAGGCCGTGAATATTGCTCGAAGGATTGAGAGTATGTTAGCCTGGGACAGAGAGGAGAGAGAGGCCAAGAGTGATCGAGAGACTGGTCATTTTTCAGGAGTTCATGCACCAGCAGTACTCTATGGTAGGGGTTTTGTGAGTCGCCCCGTTCATTCAGCTCTTCCAGTAGCCAGCGGTATTCCATCTCCTCCTAGACCTCATGAGCCTTATTATGCACCGCCAGTATCTTATGTGCCTCCTGCTCGAGGTGCTCTCACCGGCCAGTCCAGCAGGCCAGTTCAAAGTCAGCTACAGCTGCCCCATCCTTCAAGGGGTTGTTTTGGGTGTGGTGACCCTCGCCATGCAATCAGAGATTGCCTCAGGGCTAGGAGGGGTGCACCATCTCAGTCTTATCAGGCCCCACGTGCTCCACCGGATCCTCCAGCTATTCCCCTAGCCCTAGCTGCTACCCCACCTTCTCAGACAGCTCGAGGTGGTGGTCGGGGAGGTTGAGGTCGCCCTAGAGGGGGAGGCTAGGCCATATATTATGCTCTTCCATCCCGTTCAGAGGCCGTTGCGTTGGATTCGGTCATCACAGGTATTTTCCCTGTTTGTGATAGGGATGCATCCATATTATTTGATTCGGGTTCTACGTACTCATATGTATCTTCTAACTTTGCTTCACATTTGGGGATATCTCGGGATTCTTTGAGTTCCCCCGTATATGTTTGTACTCATGTGGGAGATTCTCTTGTTGTGGACCAAGTATATCGGTCGTGCTTGATTGTTATCAGTGGTTTTGAGACCAGGGCTTACCTACTATTACTCAGTATGGTAGATTTCGATGTTATATTGGGCATGGACTGGTTGTCGCCCTACTATGCTATTCTTGATTGTCACGCCAAGACCGTGACGTTGGCTATGCCAGGGTTACCGAGGTTAGAGTAAAGTGGTTCCTTAGAGTATACTCCCTGCAGAGTCATTTCTTTTCTTAAGGCTCAGCGGATGGTTGAAAAGGGGTGTGATGCGTATTTGGATTATGTGAGAGATGTCAGTGCTGAGACCCCTACAGTTGAGTCAGTTCTAGTGGTGGGGGATATCCTGATGTATTTCCAGTTGATCTTCTGGGTATGCCTCCCGACAGAGATTTTGATTTCGGCATTGACTTATTGCCAGGCACTCAGCCCATTTCCATTCCTCCCTATCGCATGGCTCCTCCTGAGTTGAAGGAATTGAAGGAGCAGTTGCAGGAGTTGCTTGATAAAGGTTTCATCAGGCCTAGTGTATCACCTTGGGGTGCTCCGGTGTTATTTGTGAAGAAAAAGGATGGTTCGATGCGTATGTGTATTGACTACCGGCAGCTGAATAAGGTGACAACGAAGAACAAGTACCCATTGCCTCGCATTGATGATCTATTTGACCATTTACAGGGTGCTAGGGTGTTCTCCAAGATTGATCTGCGTTCGGGCTATCATCAATTGAAGATTCGGGAGTCGGATATCCCGAAGAATGCCTTCAGGACCAGATATGGCCACTATGAGTTCCTTGTTATGTCATTTGGGCTGACCAATGCCCCAGCAGCCTTTATGCACCTAATGCACATCGTATTTCAGCCTTATCTTGATACTTTCTTCATCGTGTTCATTGATGACATTTTGGTATACTCTCAGTCCCAGAAAGACCATGAGCAGCATTTGAGGACCGTGCTTCAGACTTTGAGGGAGAAGAAATTGTATGCTAAATTTTCTAAGTGTGAATTTTGGCTCGATTCTGTGGCATTCCTAGGCCATGTGGTGTCTTCTGATGGGATCAAGGTAGATCCAAAGAAGGTGGAGGCGGTACAGAGTTGGCCTAGACCGTCTTCAACTACTGAGATACGCAGTTTCCTCGGTTTGGCTGGGTATTATCGCCGTTTTGTGGATGGATTTTCATCCATTTCAGCGCCCATGACCATACTTACTCAGAAGGGTTCCCCTTTCATATGGACTGAGGAGTGTGAGGAGAGCTTTCAGAAGCTCAAGACAACCCTGACTATAGCTCATGTGTTGGTCTTGCCTACAGGTTCAGGGTCCTATACAGTTTATTGTGATGCTTCGAGGATTGGCCTGGGAGCGGTGTTGATTCAGGACGGTAGGGTGATTGCCTACGCATCCAGACAGTTGAAGGTTCATGAGAAAAACTACCCAGTTCACGATCTCGAGTTGGCAGCGATTGTTCACGCCCTGAAGATATGGCGTCATTATTTATATGGTGTTCCCTGTGAGTTATTCACGGATCACCGGAGTTTGCAGCACATATTCAGGCAGAAGGATCTCAATTTGTGCCAGCGTAGGTAGTTGGAGTTACTCAAGGATTATGACATCACTATATTATACCACCCAGGGAAGGCCAATGTGGTGGCCGACGCCTTGAGTCGTCGGGCGGAGAGTTTGGGGAGTTTGGCATATCTTCATGCAGCTGAGAGGTCCTTGGCCTTGGATGTTCAGTCCTTAGCCAGTCAGTTCGTGAGATTGAATCTTTTTTATCCTTGCCGGGTATTTTCTTATGTGGTTGCTCGATCTTCTCTTTATGACCGCATTCGGGAGCGCCAGTATGAGGATCCCAACCTTCTGGCTCTTCAGGATAGAGTTCGGCGAGGTGGTGCCAGGGATGTGACCATAGGTGATGACGGCGTGATGAGGATGCAGGGTCGTATCTGTGTGCCCAATATAGATGTGATTCGGGAGTTGATTCTTGATGAGGCCCATAGTTCGCGATATTCCATCCAAACGGGTACCACGAAGATGTACCAGGATCTGAGACAACACTATTGGTGGCGAAGGATGAAAAAGGATATAGTGGAGTTTTTAGCCAAGTGTCTCAATTGTCAACAGGTCAAATATGAGCATCAGAGACCGGGAGGGTTACTATAGCAGATTAAGCTTCCAGAGTGGAAATGGGAGCGGATCACCATGGACTTTGTGGTTGGACTTCCTCGAATCTTGAGGAAGTATGATGCTATTTGGGTGATTGTAGATCGGCTGACCAAATCGGCCCATTTTATTCTAATGTGGACTACATATTCATCTGAGAGGTTGGCTGAGATTTATATCAGGGAGATTGTTCGCCTCCACGGTATTCCAGTATCTATCATGTCAGACAGAGGTACACAGTTCACTTCATGGTTCTGGAGAGCCGTTCAGCAGGAGCTAGGCACCAGGGTGGACTTAAGTACAACCTTTCACCCTCAGACGGATATGCAGTTTGAGCGCACGATTCAGATTCTCAAGGATATGCTCTGTGCCTGTTGATGGATTTTTGAGGGTCATGGGATCGGTACTTGCCACTTGCAGAGTTTGCTTATAATAACAACTACCAGTCCATCATTCAGATGGCGCCGTATGAGGCTTTGTATGGTAGGCGGTGCAGGTCTCCAATGGGATGGTTTGAGTCGGGCGAGGCCCAATTGTTGGGTACAAATTTGGTTCAGGATGCCCTGGACAAGGTGAAGGTGATTCATGAGAGACTTCGCACAACTCAGTCTAGGCAGAAGAGTTATGTGGACCGGAAGGTTCGTGACTCGGCATTTATAGCTAGTGATCGGGTTTTGCTTCGGGTATCTCCTATGAAGGGCGTCATGAGGTTCAGGAAGAAGGGTAAGCTGATTCTGAGGTTCATTAGCCCTTTTGAGGTATTGCAGCGGGTTGGGGAGGTTGCTTATGAGTTGGCCTTGCCTCCCAACCTAGTAGGAGTTCATCCGATATTCCACGTCTCTATGCTTCGGAAATATCACGGGGACCCGACTCATGTTTTAGATTTCAACTCAATCCAGTTGGACAAGGATCTATCATATGTTGAGGAGCCTATAGCCATATTGGACAGACATGTCAGGAAGCTCAGGTCGAAGAACATTTCCTAAGTCAAGGTTCAATGGAGGGGTCATCCGGTCGAGGAGGCGACTTGGGAGACTGAGCAGGATATGCGGAGTCAGTACCCTCATCTTTTTACAGCTTCAGGTATGGTTCTATACTCGTTCGAGGACGAACGATTTTCTTAAGAGGGGGAGAATGTAACGACCCGGTCGGTCGTTTTGAGAGTTAGCACCCCGATCCCTTGGTACTTGCTTCTCCCATGTCTATTTATGCTATTATAACTTGTCAAAGCGTTGAGTGGTGAAATCCGGAGTGATTTTGGACACATAGTCCATAAATGTGAAATTTAGCTTTAGAAATCGGGCCGTAGTTAGAATTATGTGAAGACGGATCCGGAATGGAATTCTGTCGACTCCGTTAGCTCCGTTGGGTGATTTTTGGGTTAGGAGTGTGTTCAGAATGTGTTTTCGAGGTCCATTGTAGATGTAGGCTTGAAATGGCGAAAGTTAGAATTTCGGCAATTTTGGCAGATAGGTGAAATTTTGATATCGGGATCAGAACGGAATTTCGAAAGTGACTGCAGGTTCGTAGTGTCATTTTTGACCTGTGTGTAAAGTTTGAGGTCATTCGGATGAGTTTTGACGTGATTCGGCATCAAATGTGAATTTTAGAAATTTCATAGGTTCTTAGGCTTGAATCTATGCATAGTTGAGGATTTTGATGTTACGAGATGTTTGTTTAGGGCTCGACTAAGTTTGAAGAAAGTATTAGGACTAGTTGGTAAGTTTGGTTGAGGTCCTGGGGGCCTCGGGTAGGTTTCGGGTGCTCAAACATGCATTTTAGCCTTAAGAATTCTGCTGTTTTTTTTCTTGTTTTCGGAGCATTAGTTATTGTTCAATGCGATCGCATGATTTGAACCAAGATCGCATAGAGAGATTTGGGCCCAGCAGAATTTTTTTCAATGCGATTGCATTGTGAGGCCTGCGACCGCATAGGCTTATTGGGCCGGGCATGGGAGATTAGCTATGTGCGTTCGCGTGGGCCTTGAGTGCGAACGCATAGGGTCAGGTCCAGTAGGCATCGCGAACGCAGTAGGATTTAGGCGATCGCACAGGGTCCCATTTTAAGAGGGAAGTGGTGTCGCGCCCCCTTTTTTTTCCCGAGCACTCCTTTCGGGGACGGTTAAAAGGGTTTTTGACATTGGTTGAGACAACTCGTTCCTTTTGGGAAAGGGGTTTGCATATTTTGAAGAGTCGTCACCTAACGATTTTAAGGTGCGTTAGGGCACCGATCAAGGGTTCATTTACAATCACGTTTGGTAACCAGAGACAGGGTAAGGTCTTGAAATTATCCTAAAGGGAAGGTTTTAGGCACCCCTCAGGATCCACAAGTGTGGTTCCCGTCCAAATAGCATTTGTGAATTTTGTACAATTAGAAAATAAACAAATATGGTTCAAATAGTAGGGGATTTTAGTCTAAGTACACATATGTTTGAAAACAGTCAAGGGAGAGCCAAATTTTGAAAAGAATTATAGTCTGAGCATGTTTATGGGGAGTGAGGGGTATCCTAGGTTTGTTTGTAATATGGATCACATCAATGCAATACCCGGTATGTCACTCCACAAGAGGGGCTACACGTGGTATCAGCGCACCGGTCATCATATCCATATCTACCCTTTCCCACCCCGTGTAGGTAGCTAAAGCGAGTGTTGGTCACGACCTCTATTGCATCATGTTACCCGTCCCTTCCTATTAGTCCCGGAGGAATTTAGGACTTCTATCCTATAAAAAGAGGGGTTATAGGCAGACCCTCAGGTTTTAAAGGTAAAATTCTAAGGCGACATATAAAGACAAATAGGACTGCAGATAGGGGGGTAACATATAATCAGGAAAGGGGCTCAAATACCTCCACAAATAATTCAAGTAATCAACATGACTCAAACACAATTAAGGTCTGTGTTTTAATGCAGATCCTAAGCATGGTATCTAAGTGATAACAATAGAGAAACAAATTTATTGCATAAATCAGAGAGGAATTCCTAATCAGTTTTGCCTACTGATTTTAAACATGTTGATAATTAGACAGTAATCACAAGAAGACAGTTCCAGTTTTTATTTTAAAGTTGATTACCTGAGGCTTGCCTAGGCGTAAGATCATATGCAACAGTTATTTAGAGATGTTAACAGTTTTAAAGTTGTTATACCTAAGAGCATGCAGTTCTAAGTGTTACAGAATATACAGGAATTTATTACCAGTTTTTAGAGCAGGGAGACTATTTCAGATTCAGTAATTAGATTGAGTGTAATCAGGCGAGTATGATCCTAGAACTTGAAATCTAATGCAAGGATGATGCACATGCAGAATCACTAAAGCAGGATTTCTAAATGCACACTACAATTACACACAACTTTAGAATAGGCAGAAGTGACAGTTTGTTTTAGTGTTGTTTACCTAGAAACAGGATTTCTAAGTGCGTAGCATGGTTGTAGCATAATGAGACATGATTGCAGCTTATGTTAACATTATTTATCCTAGGACATGATTTCTAAATGAGTTTCAGAATATGCAGAATCACATGGTGACAGTTCATGTTAATGTTATTGTTTGCCTTAGAGACAGGAGTTCTAAGTGATGATGAGATGCAAAAAACATAGTATATATGCATCCTAGGGAACATGGTATCTAATGCATGGCATGCTTTGTATAGGTTATTCCTAAACATGAGTGCTATTGCGCATAGAGGAAAGTAAACCTAGGAGCATGATTTCTACCCTTGATTATGCTACAACATACATAGTACCCTCCCCTTTTCACTATCCAACCCCAGAGTTGTTTCACAAATTATTACAGACCATTGAGCATGAATTACATAATTGAAATAGAAAAATAAGAATTTATCTATAGGGAGCCTGCAGTATAGGCCCATATCCTCATGTCCTCAATGCCCAAATAGTGTTTCACAGCCTTTCTCATGATCCGGGTGCGTCAAAGTTCCCTAAGGACCTCAAGGGATCCCGGGCAGTTCTCACACCCAAACTTAATAGCCACAGTAGAGTAAGTGCAGTGTGGAAAGGCCAGCCATAGTGTTTCAAAGTTCAGAGGGAGCTCAGGGGTCCCAAAGTAATGCTCACACAAAAGGGGCAGAACTTAAGGGGTCTAAGAGTAGGGTGAGAGTGCTTGACATAGTTTTGAAAAAAGGTTGAGTAAGAAAACAGTTTTGTAAAAAAGAGACTTGATTGAAATGATTTTTGTAACTAAAATTTTAACCACTAAAACAGTTTGAAAGAGTAGAAACAGCAATCTCAGGACCAAACGAGTTCAGCATCACACAAAGGACCAAGAGTAGTCAATCAACCACAAATAGGGGTAATGGGATTTGAGGGACAAGTATAGAGCATGTGAGGGCAAGCATGTCGTAGGCAGAAGTATAGATAGGTACACAATCAGAAGTTTCTAAGGGGTTCAGGGAATTGGGATACAACATAGTAACAGTATCAAACAGCTTAAGGTAATACCAGTAAGGGCATGGTTTAACCAAAGCTAGTGGACAGACATAGGCATAGAGAGATTCACATAGAAGCAGGTTTCAAGTACATAAAGACATACTGATTATGGAAGTAAGCATAGCTTAAAATACTAGATGAAGTAGAGATTCTAATCACATGTTGAACAACAACATAGTAGGTAGAAGCATATCAGAAACACAATTAACTGAAGCATCAATAGAAACATGTTGGTTTGAGAACTAGAATTTGAATTAGAACATATCAGTGAAGGAGACAGTAACACAAAGTAGGAGATATGTGAGCACAATAGTTAGCCTTGGCTTGCAGCCGGCTAACATAGAACAATAACAAGTAGCACAGAAGAGAGAGCAGAGAATAGAAAATTTTAGTTGTGAAAGAGAGTTATTGAACCAGTCAGCTCGTGTGTTTGTGCTAATGAGAGGTAATGTATATATAGTTTGAAAACAGGTAGCAAATAAGGTAGGAATCAAAGTTAACCAATAATTAAGGGACTGTGTATCAATCAGTACTAAAATCAGCATAGATATCCCTTAATTGAAGGGGTTAAGTTCAAACGGTAATATGCAGACAACAAATAAGAAAAGATACCATATATGACTTCATATAACATATAAGGAAATAATTTAGCACAGAACAAGTATGGGACATGCAATTGAGACTAGGTTCAAAATATTTCAATGGAAAATAACATAAGAATCCATGTGACAGCATAGTCGACCAAAATAAGGCAAGGGAATAGTTTAAAGGTTGAAAATCAGTTAGGAAAATCATTACAAGAGAACATCGAGAGATATCAATTACAAGAAATTAGGGGGTTAAACAGGAGTAGTCCTGATTAGGGGGGAGATTATTACAAATCCCTATGGATACACGGAATAAACACACAATAGGTAAGTAAAATCAGAGACTCAAGTAAAGATCACATAGAATCAGGGATTCAATATTAGCCCACAGTAAATGATTAAAGGAATTATCAAACGAACATGATATAATAGGGAGAATCAAAGAATCAGAAACCCTAATAATTATGGTAGCAAGAAATCAAAATAATAACAACTAGAGGGATTAAACAGGATGAACATGATATAAGCAGAAGAAACCAAAATCGGAAACCCTAATGAGAAAAATAGGGTAAAAATCATAGAAACCTTAAGACTTTCACGAGAAAACAAGAGTTCATACAGATTAAACGAACATATCAGTCAAAGTGAGACTCTGAATCTAAGAAACTTAGGGTTTTCATCATAATAAATCAAACGAAAGGAAAAACTTTAAATAAATCGTTAAAACATAGTAGGAATCATAGAATGATACTAAAAAGCAGAAGAAAAATCATTTTGAAAAAGAGGTTATGAAACCCTAATTTTGAGATGAAGAAACGTTTGGAAACAGTAAAGTTTTTTTGAAGGAAACATATAAAAACCTCATAACATACACAGATATATGACATATCTAAAAGAATCGGAGAGTGTTAAGAGTTAGGGTTTCAAATAGAACCCAGAAAGGATAAGGAAAACCCCCAAAATATTTACGGTCTTAGCCGAAAAGTAATAGATCTTACTTGAACGGCCGGAGATGGCCGGAAAACGGCATGAGAGGCCATGGGTGGAAGTCGAACCGCTCCAGGTTCACTTGAAGACCTCAAGGTAGTGTCAAGCCGGCGTGGGGTGAGACATAGGCGAGGAGATGGTGAGAGGTCATGGTTTCCGGCGAAGGAAGTGG
>ML242296.1:78354-114464 GCA_005239495.1 Nicotiana undulata
GGGGGGGGGGGGGGGGGGGAGGGGTAGTCGTTTAGGATTAATTTTGGTAAGGGTTGGTAATCAACGGCTCAGATTGAATGGGGGATTGGGTCGAGTAATTTGGGAATTGGGCTTGGGTTGTTTCGGCTAGTAAATTGGGTTGGGGGTCCAGCTAGAATTGAATAAAATTTAATTAAAAGTGGCTACTTGTTAAATACCTGTTTAAAAAAATAGATAAATAATTAATAAAAATAGTCAATAATTATACAAAATGAAATTAAGGCTAAATAGGTGAAAATAAGGTTATTAACTAGCATTAAAATATAAAATGACTTATTATTGGATTAAAATAGCATAAAATGTGTAATTAGGCTATAATTGCAAAGTCATTGCAATTATGGACAAATAATGCCAATTTGGCTAATTTGTGATATAATTTGGCCTTAATAGGACCTAAAATGATATATTAAACCAAGACATTCTTTGAAATTATTTATAATGCAATTTATGATTAATTATTGGACATAGAAGTACTGGATAAATTAGAAATAAATTAATAAAAACATGGGAAAATTATGGAAAAATACCAATTATCACAAAACTTGATTTTGAAGATATATGTATAAAATTTAAAAAATAGTTTGAGGAAAAATTGGGTATCAACAACTGCCCCTCTTTACCCGGAAAGGATGAAAGAGTTATCGGGTAAAGATATGAGGGCCAATTTTTGACCGAGCGAAATGGTTTGAAGAGATTTAGGTCGCACCCTGGTTTCTGAGTTGCCTACATATCCCTAGTTTTATAGGAATCAAGCCGTATGTAGTTCAGGAGGCATCGTTGAGATATACCGATGCAGTTTTATAAGAAAGGACGCAACATATAGGGTTGGGCGAATAAATGGTTTACGGAATGGTTAGGAGAACTGGAGCGGGACCGCTCCTGCCAGGACAGTCGTTGCTTGCCGGATTACCTGCAAATAGATAGTACAAGTATATATTGTGTGTAATTTAAACATGATGCAAGTTCCCGTCGGACTATGAATGCTGTCTTCGGACGGTTAGGGATGACGTCCTCAGACCATGATGTCCTGGTCCATGAATTGCTTGATGCAGGATTCGCAGGCCATGAAATGATGTTCTCGGGCTATAAAGATGGTGCCTCCGAACCATGACGCCTTTGAATAATGATATGCAAAAATTGAAAAGGATCCTCAGGCCATGGCATGGTGTTCTCGGGCTATGAAGATGATGCCTACGAACGATGACGCCTTCGGATAAGTTGGCGATATTTCATCCCATGACAAATGCAGTAATATGATGCAGACAAGACAGAGCTTAGTCTTGCGAATTGAAGAGCAGACCTTAGCCCGAAAGGAAAGTAAAGTAAATAATGCTTGAGACAACGCTTAGTCTCGAAAAGTGAATTGGAGGCAGGGCTTAGCCTCGGAAGGCAGAAAAGTAGCCTTATGCAAAGGGAGGTAGAGCTTAACCTCGGAAGGCAGAATGGTAGCCTTATGTAAATGGAAGGCGAAATGGTAGCCTTATGCAAATACAGATGGAGACAATGCTTAGTCTCGGAAGGAAGAATGGTAGCCTTATGGAAGATAGAATGCAGATGGAGGTAGAGCTTAACCTCGGAAGGCAGAATGGTAGACTTATGCAAAAATGCAGATGCAGATGGAGACAGTGCTTAGTCTCGGAAGGCAGAAAGGTAGCCTTGTGCAAGAATGCATATGCAGATGGAGACAGGACTGAGTCTCGGAAGGCAGAAAGGTAGCCTTATGCAAGAATAAAGATGCAGATGGAGGTAGAGCTTAACCTCAGAAGGCAGAATGGTAGCCTTATGCGCAAATACAGAGGGAGACAGTGCTTAGTATCGGAAGGCAGAATAGTAGCCTTATGCAAGAATGCAGGTGGAGACAGTGCTTAGTCTCGGAAGGCAGAATGGTAGCCTTATGCAAGAATGTAGGTGGAGACAGTGCTTAGTCTCGGAAGGCAGAATAGTAGCCTTATGCAAGAATGCAGGTGGAGACAATGCTTAGTCTCGGAAGGCAGAATGGTAGCCTTATGCAAGAATGCAGGTGGAGATGGAGGTAGAGCTTAACCTCGGAAGGCAAAATGGTAGCCTTATGCAAAAATGCAGAGGGAGACAGTGCTTAGTCTCGGAAGGCAGAATGGTAGCCTTATGCAAGAATGCAGGTGGAGACACTGCTTAGTCTCGGAAGGCAGAATGGTAGCCTTATGCAAGAATGCAGATGGAGACAGTGCTTAGTCTCAGAAGGCAGAAAGGTAGCCTTATGCAAGAATGCAGATGGAGACAGTGCTTAGTCTCAGAAGGCAGAAAGGTAGCCTTATGCAAGAATGCAGATAAATGGCAATAGGGATTCTTAGCTGGTAATAAATTGCAGTATTTGTGACTGCTATGAGCGTTGCGATTATGAAGTATCGTTTGTGCTGATAGTAAATGTCGGCATGTGCAACGATTTTGAGAGTAGTACCTTTGAATAGTATCTGTCCTTCGGGCGGATAGTGTGTTTCGAGGCTCTTGCAGTCTTTGTGCCTACGTCCAAAGAAAAATCGTGAGTTCTGTAAACGGGGGAGGTTAGTTCGTATTCCCGCTGGCTTTGCTAGATTCGTTCTTTCTTGATCTGATTATCCTGTTCATATCATCGGGGTAGCATTTGCTAAACAGAGCTTTTTCAAGAATAAGTATGCATGATTTTGTAAAAGTATGACATAAATGTATAATTTAAAAATAGTTTTAGATAAACCGACGACTGTGACATGGTTCAAGACATTGCAACCTCTCCCGCTACGGAATTTTGAGGGTCCTCCTAAAAATTCTGCCCCAGTTTGATGGGTTGATGTTTCTGATTGTTGCTCGTGCGGCGATCGGCTTAACTTGCTTCGGAATTTTGAGGGTCCTCCTCAAAATTCTGCCCCAGTTTCCAATTGTGGGGAAAGATGAAATTTTATTGAATTGTGACCGAACCCATAGGGCTGCCTACGTATCCCCTCTTAAACGGGAATCGGGTCAGGCGTAGTTCAGTTTACATCATATAAGGAAAGTGTAAGGATTACACATAGTAGCGTTTGACTGCATCTTAATTGATCGGCTTTGGCTAGACTTCTCCGTCCATTTCTGGGAGTATGAGGACTCCTCCTGTCAGAACTCGGTGAACCATGTATGGACCCTACCAGTTGGGAGAGAACTTCCCTTTGGCTTCATCTTGATGTGGAAAGATTTTCTTTAACACCAGCTGCCCTGGTGTGAACTGTCTTGGCTTGACTTTCTTATTGAAGGATCTAGACATTCTGTTCTGATAGAGTTGACCATGTCATACTACATTCATTCTCTTTCCGTCTATGAGGGCTAGTTGCTCATAACGACTCTTTACCCACTCGGCGTCGCTGAGCTCAGCGTCCTGTATGATCCTTAAGGATGGAATCTCAACTTTGGCAGGAATGACAGCTTCTGTACCATAAACCAACATGTAAGGAGTTGCCCCGGTTGATGTGCGGATCGTAGTACGATATCCCAGTAAAGCAAATGATAACTTCTCGTGCCACTTCTTGTGCTTCTCTATCATTTTCCTCAATATCTTCTTGATATTCTTATTGGCGGCTTCTACAGCTCCATTCATCAGAGGTCGGTAGGACGTGGAATTTTTGTGTTTGATTCTGAAAGTCTCACACATAGTTTTCATCAAGTCATTGTTGAGATTGGAACCATTGTCTGTAATGATTGATTATGGAATTCCGAAACGACAAACAACACGGTCGCGGACAAAGTTGGCCACGACTTTCTTAGTCATTGATTTGTAGGATGCTGCTTCGACCCATTTGGTGAAATAAGCGATGGCTACTAGGATGAACCTGTGTCCATTGGAGGCGGCAGGCTCGATTGGCCCAATAACGTCCATTCCCCAAGCAGCGAACGGCCACGGTGAGCTTGTGGCATTAAGCTCATTTGGAGGTACCTTTATCATGTCTGCATGTATCTGACAGCGGTGGCATTTCCGGACATACTGGATGCAGTCCATTTCCATGGTCATCCAAAAATAACCAGCCCGAAGTATCTTCTTTGCTAAAACAAAAACATTCATATGTGGACCGCAGGTCCCAACATGCATTTCCTCTAGTATCTTGGATGCTTTCTTTGCGTCGACACATCTTAATAGTCCCAAAATCAGGAGTCCTCCTATACAGAATTCCTCTGCTGTGAAAGAAGTTGTTGGATAATCTCCGAAGCATGCGTTTCTGAGTAGGATTTGCAAGCTTTGGGTACTCTCCTTTGCCAAGTATTCCTTGATGTCATGAAACCAAGGCTTTTCGTCAACTTCTTCTTCGACATGGGCAAAGTAAGATGGTTGGTTATGGATCTTCACTGGAATAGGATCAAAGAAATTATTGTCTGGATGTTGTATCATAGACGACAGAGTAGCCAACGCATCGGCGAACTCATTCTGGATTCTGGGGACGTGCCGAAATTCTATCTTTGTGAACCTCTTTCTTAATTCCTGCACGTGGTGCAGATATGACAGTATCTTGGAATTCTTGGTAGACCATTCTCCTTGTACCTGATGTACCAGCAAATCTGAGTCACCAACCACTAACAGCTCCTGGACGTTCATGTCAATGGCCATGCTGAGCCCCAAGATACAAGCTTCGTATTCCACCATATTGTTGGTGCAGGGGAATCTGAGTTTGGCAGACACTGGATAATGTTGACCGGTTCCTGATACTAGGACGGCTCCGATGCCGACTCCCTTGAAATTCGCCGCTCCATCGAAGAACATTCTCCAATCGTCATATGACTCTGCAATATCTTCACCAATGAATGATACCTCTTCATCGGGAAAATATGTGTTCAGGGGTTCGTATTCTCCATCCACAAGGTTTTCAGCGAGGTGGTCTTCCAGTTCTTGACCCTTGACTGCTTTTTGGGTCACATAGGTAATATCGAACTCGCTCAGCAGGATTTTCCACTTGGCCAACTTGCCAGTGGGCATGGGCTTTTGAAAGATGTATTTTAAGGGATCCATCCTCGATATAAGATATGTTGTGTAGGCACAAAAGTAATGCCTCAGCTTCTGAGCTACGCAAGTCAGAGCACAATAGGTGCGTTCCAATAGAGAATACCGAGCTTCGTACGGAGTGAACTTCTTGCTGAGATAATAAATGGCCTACTCTTTCCTTCCTGTTTCATCGTGCTGCCCCAGAACGCAGCCGAAAGCTCCATCTAGCACCGCAAGGTAAAGTAGTAAAGGTCTACTTGGCTCAGGTGGTACTAGGACTAGTGGTGTCGACAGGTATTCATTAATTCCGTCGAAGGCTTTTTGGCAATCATCGGTCCATTTGGTCGCGACATCTTTCTTTAGCATCTTGAATATCGGCTCACATATAACTGTGGACTGTGCTATGAACCAGCTGATGTAGTTAACACGTCCCAGGAAACTCATCACATCCTTCTTATTTCTTGGTGGTGGCAACTCTTGAATGGCTTTGACCTTTGACATATCCAATTCTATCTCTCGATGACTGAAAATGAACCCGAGCAGCTTACCGGGGGGAACCTTGCATGCACATTTTGCGGAATTCAGCTTCGGATTGTATTTCCGCAACCTATTGAAAAATTTCCTCAAGTCTGCTACGTGATCAGTGGCTTTCTTGGATTTGATAATAACATCATCCACATATACCTCAATCTCCTTGTGTATCATATCATGGAAGATAGTGGTCATAGCCCTCATATAGGTGGCCCCAACATTCTTCAGGCCGAACGACATCATCTTATAGCAGTATACTCCCCACGGCGTAATGAAAGCCGTTTTCTCAGAATCTTCCTCTTCCATCTAGATCTGATGATAACTAGCGAAACAATCCACGAATGACTGTAGCTCGTGCTTGGCGCAATTGTCAATCAAGATGTGTATGTTAGGCAAGGGTAAGTCATCTTTTGGACTGGCCGGCTGAGATCCCGGTAGTCGACACAGACTCTAACCTTCCCATCTTTCTTTGGTACTGGTACAATGTTAGCTAACCATGTTGGGTATTCGACTACCCTGAGAACCTTGGCATTGATCTGCTTGGTGACTTCTTCTTTGATTTTCAAGCTCATGTAAGGCTTGAACTTTCTGAGCTTTTGTTTCACCGGTGGGCACATTGGATTATTTGGTAATTTGTGAGCAACAATGGATGTGCTTAGACCAGTCATGTCATCGTATGACCAGGCAAATATATCATCATACTCCTTCAGAAATTTTGTGTATTCTTTCTTTTTTGATGGCGACAAATGAATGCTAATACGGGTCTCCTTGACCTTTTCTAAATTCCCCAAGTTGACAATTTTGATCTCGTCCAGGTTGGACTTAGGTCTGTTCTCAAAATTCTCGACTTCTTTGACAATCTCGTCAGGTATATCATCTTCTTCTGAATCAATGTATGTTTGTTGCGTTGTCTTGTTGCATGTCACAGTCATTGGTTCGTCAGACAAGTAAAAGTAATGTTGTATAGATAAAGTAGTGAGAGAAAACAACATTAATAAATATTGATTCGTAAAAAAATGCTTTTGATAAATGGAATGATTGTTTTGAACATTGAAGCTCTTATTATAGGATTTGAAAAATGTGAAAAGAAAAATCATTTAGTAAAACAATGAACAATGCTTGTTTTAGCCTTGCTACCCCGAGGCTCTTCGGGCTCTAGCTGTTCTGACGGTCCAATTCTTGAGATATGCCCCTCTGCTTATGGCCTGAATGGAAGGGCTTTCCTCCCCCTCCTCCTCGAGAATAACACAACAACTAGGAGGAGGAGAGGGTGGAAGGCCTCTGAATCTTGTGAGATAGGATGATGATGCTAGAGTGCACGAACTAACCTTTGAGGAGGGGAGTAATAAAAGAACAAAAACAAAAACAAAAGGTAACCAAGTCAGTGAGGATTATGAAAAAGTATTGCAGTATTTAAACACATAGTGCGGGAAAGTAAAGTGCGTCCTAATTTGGGAACCTCTTTGTGCTCGAGGTAGGCCTAGAGACAAATTGATTTGGAGAACTTGAAATGCTAAATGCCTCATTTCATTGATAAAAATAGACGAATCCCAAAATGACACTAAATAAGCAAGAAATAAAGTCACTAATGGCCATTGGCCTTATTATATCAATAAAGCAAAAAGAAAAGAAATTCCTATCTATTTGGTCCCAGAAGAACCTTCTCCAGACTTGTTAGCTCCCTCAAACAGATTCCCCAGCTCGCGAAGTCCCAGCAGCAAGTATGTTCTGGCTAGATGTCCACCTTTGGTCCCTTCAGCCTTTTGACAATCTTCAACCCTTTGGATGAATTTGCCCTCCAGTTCGACTATGCCTCGCTCTAAGTACCCCAACCTCTTGTTGGTACTGATGGCCATCTCTTTCCATTCCTCAATCAGCTTTTTGTTGACTCATCTATTTCTCGGTGCTCGCTCTCGCATTCACGGATCCTTTTGCGCAGATGGTTGTATTTGACCTGCGCCTCGGCCTTTTCATATATAATCCTGTGGCCTCGGATGAACCCCAGTTTGTCCAGACCATCCCAAATGTCTTCTAACCAACCTGAATAGAAAGGGGTGCAACCGACATGATATCTGTCTGGCTCAATGGTGTCTTTCTCCATTACGATCTTACTGTGCCACATGTGTTGGGCTTGGCACTTGTGAGGATTGTCGTCATTCTGAAAGTCATCCCGGAAATGACACATATTGTCAACCCTTGGTATGATTTGCTTTCTACCCGCTTGTCTCATAACTCGGAGAGGGATGTAAGGATATGTTCCTCTCAGACCAATCAATATCAAGAATGGTGCATCTCTGGATCGGACGATGAACTCTTCTGTTGGAAACCACTCGAACATCCATTGAACTTGTTCCTCAGCTAGATTATCGAAGAATTCTACCCATTCTTTGGCATTCTCAGGCTGAGCAAACCTGTCAGGAATATAAGTCATTCGCTTTGGGTGGTGGAAAGCGATGTGGTCATTCCACGCCCTTCGCTGAATCTCTTGTCGGTACTGGCCCTTTTGAAGATGTTCTAAGATCCAGAGCTGTAGTAATAAGTTGCAGCCCTCGAAGTGTTTTGCTTCTCTTTGGCATTTCTCTAAGGCTCGGTATACGTCTGAAATGATCAAGGGGACGATGCTAAAGTTTTGCCCACCAATTCTCTCCATTAGTGTCTTAGTTACCATATCCAACCTAGTATGGATTCTTTCTTTCTTCATCGGAAATACGATTAGACCCAGGAAGCAAAATATGTAGATAAATACCCTACGGTGGATGTGCCCCAAGGATGTGATGGAAAATTCATCATGGAAGGTACGGTATGATTTGCTATGGCCATACCTTTCATATTAGTCAAAAGGGATGTACGATTCTTCCAGGCATCCCAATTCTGCGTTCTTCTTTAGACCCATCATTTTTAAGAAACCCTTGCCTGTGTGGTTCTCTGGCATTAGCAAACCCGGATTTTCCCAAGCTAGACTGGTCAATCCTCCTATTTCCTCTAATAAAGGTGTCATTTCGATGTCCCCAAAGCGGAAGACGGCCCTTTCACAGTCCCAGAATAAGGTAGCACCCTCTATCATCATGTTGTTAGGCTGGATATCCAGGAGGGATGGTAGATCACCCAGGTATTTCTTGACGAGGGTTTTGTCACTAGAATGTAAATCTCCCCACCAACTCAGCAATTTTGGGTGGATGTTGGTGACCATGCCGAATCTGGGGACTTCATGCCTCGTATTTCTACAAGGCAAACAAGGTTAGACCCTGACCCCCACCGGACTCGACTATTTAACATCAATGATTAGCATGAAGCTTTTAATTCTCCAAATAAATGCACAGAACGTGATAATGTCCGCTTGGGTTTATGGAAACCTAGTGGACCTTTTGGACAAGGCTCTCTTAGAGGCTATTGTGCGGACAACACGTTAGCCTGGCTAGGTTCGACCATGATGAATGCAGCAGTATAACAGGGTAAGGTTTTTATGGGGTTTTAGATTGGTACCCTCGAGCGGACAACTCAAGGGGGAAAGGCACGAAATCGTCAACTGCACCGCTGATCGACTAGTTTTACCGCAAATAAGCCTTTCCGAATTTAGGGGTAATGATATAGGAAGGGATCAACCACTCATCAAGCGTTGCTATAGGATTTTGTTTGAAACGAGTGGAGTATGAATGTTGGATCATGAATAATGCAATAAACAGTAAATATGTAGTCATGTATTTGCATGTTATGAAAGCAGTAAATACAATAATTTATAATTTAAAATGATTACAAAGGAAGGAAACAAGAAAGATATGTCAGTTACTTTTGAAGAAAATCAAATGCTTAAAGAAAATAAACAAGTAATTGCACATAGGAAGAGGTACAAATTCACAAAGCAATTTGAAATGGTAAAAGCCTGAAAATTCCCCAACATAATCGCCATGCTGTCGCGCCCTTTTTTTTTCCCGAGCACTCCTTTCAGGGACGGTTAAAAGGGTTTTTGACATTGGTTGAGACAACTCGTTCCTTTTGGGAAAGGGGTTTGCATATTTTGAAGAGTCGTCACCTAACGATTTTAAGGTGCGTTAGGGCACCTATCAGGGGTTCATTTACAATCACGTTTGGTAACCAGAGACAGGGTAAGGTCTTGAAATTGTCCTAAGGGGAAGGTGTAAGGCACCCCTCAGGATCCACAAGTGTGGTTCCCGACCAAATAGCGTTTGTGAATTTTGTACAATTAGCAAATAAACAAATATGGTTCAAATATTAGGGGATTTTGGTCTAAGTACACATATGTTTGAAAATAGTCAAGGGAGAGCCAAATTTTGAAAGAATTATAGTCTGAGAATGTTTATGGGGAGTGAGGGGTATCCTAGGTTTGTTTGTAATATGGATCACATCAATGCAATACACGGTATGTCCTCCACAAGAGGGGCTACACGTGGTATCAACACACCGGTCATCATATCCATATCTACCCTTTCCCAACCCGTGTAGGTAGCTAAAGCGAGTGTTGGTCACGACCTCTATTACATGATGTTACCCGTCCCTTCCTATTAGTCCCAGAGGAATTTAGGACTTCTATCCTATAAAAAGGGGGGTTCTAGGCAGACCCTAAGGTTTTAAAGGTAAAATTCTAAGGCGACATATAAAGACAAATAGGACTGTAGATAGGGGGTAACATATAATCAGGAAAGGGGCTCAAATACCTCCACAGATAATTCAAGTAATCAACATGACTCAAACACAATTAAGGTCTGGGTTTTAATGCAGATCCTAAGCATGGTATCTAAGTGATAACAATAGAGAAACAAATTTATTGCATAACTCAGAGAGGAAGTCCTAATCAGTTTTGCCTACTGATTTTAAACATGCTGATAATTAGACAGTAATCACAAGAAGACAGTTCCAGTTTTTATTTTAAAGTTGATTACCTAAGGCTTGCCTAGGCGTAAGATCATATGCAACAGTTATTCAGAGATGTTAACAGTTTTAAAGTTGTTATACCTAAGAGCATGCAGTTCTAAGTGTTGTAGAATATATAGGAATTTATTACCAGTTCTTAGAGCAGGGAGACTATTTCAGATTCAGTAATTAGATTGAGTGTAATCAGGCGAGTATGATCCTAGAACATGATATCCAATGCAAGGATGATGCACATGCAGAATCACTAAAGCAGGATTTCTAAATGCACACTATAATTACACAACTTTAGAATAGGCAGAAGTGACAGTTTGTTTTAGTGTTGTTTACCTAGAAACATGATTTCTAAGTGTGTAGCATGGTTGTAGCATAATGAGACATGATTGCAGCTTATGTTAACATTATTTATCCTTGGACAGGATTTCTAAATGAGTTTCAGAATAGGCAGAATCACATGGTGACAGTTCATGTTAATGTTATTGTTTGCCTTAGAGACAGGGGTTCTAAGTGATGATGAGATGCAAAACAAATAGTATATATGCATCCTAGGGAACATGGTATCTAATGCATGGCATGCTTTGTATAGGTTATTCCTAAACATGAATTCTATTGCGCATAGAGGAAAGTAAACCTAGGAGCATGATTTCTACCCTTGATTATGCTACAACATACATAGTACCCTCCCTTTTTCACTATCCAACCCCAGAGTTGTTTCACAAATTATTACAGACCATTGAGCATGAATTACATAATTGAAATAGAAAAATAAGAAGTTATCTATAGGGAGCCTGCAGTATAGGCCCAGATACCCATGTCCTCAATGCCCAAATAGTGTTTCACAACCTCTCTCATGATCCGGGTGCGTCAAAGTTCCCTAAGGACCTCAAGGAATCCCGGGCAGTGCTCACACCCAGACTTCATAGCCACAGTAGAGTAAGTGCAGTATGGAAGGGCCAGCCTTAGTGTTTCAAAGTTCAGAGGGAGCTCAGGGGTCCCAAAGCAATGCTCACACAAATGGGGCAGAACTTAAGGGGTCTAAGAGTAGAGTGAGAGTGCTTGACATAGTTTTGAAAAAAGGTTGAGTAAAAAAACAGTTTTGAAAAAAAGAGACTTGATTGAAATGATTTTTATAACTAAAATTTTAACCACTAAAACTGTTTGAAAGACCAGAAACACCAATATCAGGACCAAAAGAGTTCAGCATCACACAAAGGACCAAGAGCAGTCAATCAACCACAAACAAGGGTAATGGGATTTGAGGGACAAGTATAGAGCATGTGAGGCAAGCATGTAGTAGGCAGAAGTATACATATGTACACAATCAGAAGTTTCTAAGGGGTTCAGGGAATTGGGATACAACATAGTAACAATATCAAACAGCTTAAGGTAATACCAGTAAGGGCATGGTTTAACCAAAGCTAGTGTACAGACATAGGCATAGAGAGATTCACATAGAAGCAGGTTTCAAGTACATAAAGACATACTGATTATGGAAGTAAGCATATCTGGAAATACTAGATGAAGTAGAGATTCTAATTACATGTTGAACAACAACATAATAGCTAGAAGCATATCAGAAACACAATGAATTGAAGCAGCAATAGAAACATGTTGGTTTGAGAACTGGAATTTGAATTAGAACATATCAGTGAAGGAGACAGTAACACAAAGTAGGAGATATGAGAGCACACAAGTTAGCCTTGGCTTGCAGTCGGCTAACTTAGAGCAATAACAAGTAGCACAGAAGAGAGAGCAGGGAATAGAAAGTTTTAGTTGTGAAAGAGAGTTACTGAACCAGCCAACTCGTGCGTTTGTGCTAATGAGAGGTAATGTATATATAGTTTGAAAACATGTAGCAAATAAGGTAGGAATAAAAGTTAACCAATAATTAAGGGACTGTGTATCAATCGGTACAAAATCAACATAGTTATCCCTTAATTGAAGGGGTTAAGTTCAAACGGTAATATGCAGACAACAAATAAGGAAAGATACCATATGTGACTGCATATAACATATAAGGAAATAATTTAGCACAATACAAGTATGGGACATGCAATTGAGAGTAGGTTCAAAATATTTCAATTAAGGAAATAACATAAGAATCTATGTGACAGCATAGTCGACCAAAATAAGGCAAGGGAATAGTTTAAAGGTTGAAAATCAGTTAGGGAAATCATCACAAGAGAACAATGAGAGATATCAATTACAAGAAATTAGGGGTTTAAATAGGAGTAGTCGTGATTGGGGGGAGATTATTACAAATCCCTATGGATACACGGAATAAACACACAATAGGTAAGTAAACTCAGAGACTCAAGTAAAAATCACATAGAATAAGGGATTCAATATTAGCCCACAGTAAATGATTAAAGGAATTATCAAACGAACATGATATAATAGGGAGAATCAAAGAATCAGAAACCCTAATGATTATGGTAGCGAGAAATCAAATTAGTAACAACTAGAGTGATTAAACAGGACGAACATGATATAAGCAGAAGAAACCAAAATCGGAAACCCTAATGAGAAAAATAGGGTAAAAATCATAGAAACCTTAAGACTTTCACGAGAAAACAATAGTTCATACAGATTAAACGAACATATCAATCAAAGAGAGACTCGGAATCTAAGAAACTTAGGGTTTTCATCATAATAAGTCAAACGAAAGGAAAAGCTTTAAATAAATCGTTAAAACATAGTAGGAATCATATAATGATACTAAAAAGCAGAAGAAAAATCATTTTGAAAAAGGGGTTATGAAACCCTAATTTTGAGATGAAGAAACGTTTGGAAACAGTAAAGTTTTTTGAAGGAAACATATAAAAACCTCATAACATACACATATCTATGACACATTTAAAAGAATCGGAGAGTTTTAAGAGTTAGGGTTTCAAATAGAACCCAGAAAGGATAAGGAAAAACCCCAAAATATATTCGGTCTCTGCCGAAAAGTAATAGATCTTACTCGAATGGCCGGAGATGGTCTGAAAATGGCATGAGAGGCCATGGGTGGAAGTCGAACCGCTCCAGGTTCACTTGAAGACCTCAAGGTAGTGTCAAGCCGGCGTGGGGTGAGACATAGGCGAGGAGATGGTGAGAGGTCATGGTTTCCGGCGAAGGAAGTGGAGAAGATGGACAGAGTTCATCGGAAGGGAGAAGGTGGAAGGTTCTAGAGAGAACCTAGAGAGAACCAGAGAGAATGTGAGAGAAATGGAACGGGGGAAATGAGAATGGGGGAGGGGGGGGTAGTCCTTTAGGATTAATTTTGGTAAGGGTTGGTAATCAACGGCTCAGATTGAATGGGGGATTGGGTCGGGTAATTTGGACTAGTTAGGTTGGGGGTCCGGGTAGAATTGAATAAAATTGAATTAAAAGTGGCTACTTGTTAAATACCTGTTTAAAAAATTAGATAAATAATTAATAAAAATGGCCAATAATTATACAAAATGAAATTAAGGCTAAATAGGTGAAATTAAGGTGATTATCTAGAATTAAAATATAAAATGATTGATTATTGGATCAAAATAGCATAAAATATATAATTAGGCTATAATAGTCATTGCAATTATGGCCAAATAATGCCAATTTTGCTAATTTGTGAAATAGTTTTGCCTTAATAGGACCTAAAATGATATATTAAACCAATACATGCTTTGAATTTATTTATAATGCAATTTATGATTAATTATTGGATATAGAAGTACTGGATAAATTAGAAATAAATTAATAAAAGCATGGGAAAATTATGGAAAAATACCAATTATCACAAAATTTGATTTTGAAGATATATGTATAAAATTAAAAAAAAACTGTTTGAGGAAAGATTGGGTATCAACATGTGGCTTACCTTATGCGATCGCATCTCCCTGATCGCGATCGCACTTCACATTTTAGGCCTGGGCAGAATATTAAAACCCATTTCGAAGGTTTAGGCCTTTTTTCACATTTTCGAATTTGGGAGCTCGGGAAGGGCGATTTTTGAAGACTTTTGCACCTGGGCAACTTGGGTAAGTGATTTCTACCCAACATAGATCAATTTTCATGATTCATAACTTAAATCAAGTCCTTAAATTCGAATTTTGGTGGAAAAATTGGTTGAACTTCATAGGCCGAATTATTGAGTTTTGATTGGGTTGTTGACATCCGATTTGAGAGATTCTTATATGGTTGGACTCGTGAGTGAATGGATGTCCGGAAAATATAATTCTTACACGATTCCGAGACGTGGTCCCGGGGGACCTTTTGGGCGAATTCCCTAATTTCGAGTATTAGCTTCGAATTAATTAGCTATTTTGATTCCTTAAAGTGTTATTTACATCATGTAATCAAATTTATTAGATTTGGGCCACTCGAAGTCGGATACTCGTTGCAAGAGCGTGATTTTGGGTTAAGTAGCGCAATCGAGGTAAGTGGCTTGACTAACTCTGTGTTGGGGATTTTCCCTTAGGTTGTTTTTGATATTGTTTTGTTATATGAGTGTCATGTACGTGAAGTGACGAGTGCGTACACGGGCTATTGCTGCTAAAACTCCACTTTTCCCTTTTATGACATAAATTATTTATCCCTATTTCACTGTTTCTAGTACTAACTGTGTAGTGTAGCTTAGGAATGAGCATGTATATCTGTCTTACTTGCGTTGCTACTATTTGTTAATATTTGTACCATTTTTAGGTAGTTTTATCCGTAATTGCCTATGATTCCTTTATGCAATGTTCATATACATTGTATTCTGTATTCATTGCATTGCATATTTAAATTGGGACTACGGACGAGATTCCGGGAGCTTTCCCCCTGTACTACATAGCATATTTAGATTGGGACTACGAACGAGATTCCGGGAGCTTTCTCCTTGTACTGCATTGCATATTTGTTATTGAGATATATGTTGTGCCGAGCCGAGGGCTCTCTTTTACTATCTCTTTCAGCTTACCGTTCTTCTATTTTGCCTTAGCTTATTATCTATATCTATTTAGATTTTAACTGTTTTTACTATAAACATCCAGTAGAGCCTTAACCTGACCTCGTCACTACCTGACTGGGGTTAGGCTTGGCACTTACTGGGTACCGATTGTGGAGTACTCATGCCCTTTCCTGCTCATGTTTTCCATGTGCAGATCTAGGTACCAGTACACAACATTTTGGCTAGGAGTACTTTAGCAGCTGCCAGGAGACCGCGAGGTAATTTTGCCGCGTCCGCAGAATCCCACGAGTCCCCTTCTACTCTAGTATAGGCTTAGGAGACTTATATACATTTTCCTTATTCCATTGTTTAGAGCTACATTAGTACAGAGCTTGTGATTATTGTGGCGTTCCGGGTTTTGGGAAGTGAAAGTTGTAAAGAGCCGAGCGGCTGAGTTACTATTTATATATATTTTTCTCTTTTCTCACTCTATTTTTATCGTTATGTTGCTTTATTTTTCGCATGTTCAGGCTTACCTAGTCTTAGAGACTAGGTGCCATCACGAGACCGTTTGGAGGGTATTTCGAGTCGTGACACAGAGATTAGGTAGACGACCCCAACATTGAGCCACTTGATTATTTCTTTGTTCATAACCTCTTGCATTGCTTCATTTAGCCTTCGTTGGTGTTCTACAGAAGGCTTTGCTCCATCCTCAAGAATGATCTTGTGCATGCAAAATGCGAGGCTGATCCCCCGAATATCAGCAAGTGTCCAACCTATGGCCTTCTTCCTCCTTTTTAGCACTTTGAGAGTAGAGTCTACCTGCAATTTGGTTAGGCAAGATGAAAGTATAACATGTAAAGTACGAGAGGGACCCAGAAATTCATACATGAGGTGTGGTGGAAGTGGCTTTAACTCCAATGTAGGTGGCTCTTCAATTGAAGGCTTTGTCGGAAGAGTTTTCCCATTCTCCAAATCCAAGGATAACTTTCAAGGACCATATGTATAAGAACCCATGCCTTGTAGAGCATTGGTACTCTCGATCAAGCCATCCACCACAATATCATCATAGTTCAATAAAGCTACTTCCAGGGGGTCTTCAACATTTATCATTGAGCTTGTTTCATCAATAATGACCTCGGTGACAAGGTCCATGAAAGAACACACCTTCGTGCTATTGGGTTGCTTCATTGATTTGCAAACGTGGAACACAGCCTTTTCATCGCCCACCCGAAAGGTGAGCTCACCGGACTTCACGTCAACTAAGGCCTTCCCCGTTGCAAGGAAGGGCCTTCCCAAGATGATAGGAACTTCATAATCCACTTCACAATCCAAGATAACGAAATCCGCGGGCAAGATGAACTTGTCAACCCGCACTAACACATCATCAATGATCCCTAGAGGCCGCTTCATAGATCGATCCGCCATTTGAAGACGCATGAAAGTAGCCCTAGGTTGACCAATCCCCAAGGTTTTGAATACCAAATATGGCATCAAATTTATACTAGCTCCGAGGTCGCACAATGCCTTGGCAAAATTCGCGCTACCAATTGTACAAGGAAAGGTGAATGCCCCGGGGTCTTCAAGCTTGGGTGCCATTGAGTGCACTGTTGAACTCACTTGGTGAGTCATCTTTATGTTTTTGCACTCCATTGACCTTTTCTTTGTGACCAAGTCCTTCATGAACTTGGCATACCCGGGCATTTGCTCTAAAGCTTCAACCAAAGGAACATTGATGGATAAGCTCTTCATCATGTCGATGAATTTCTTGAATTGGTTCTCATTCTTTTGCTTTGCCAACCTTTGAGGATAGGGATGAGGAGGCCTAGGAAATGTTGCCTTTTCTTTTGACACAACCGGCTCGGGAATGTCAATTACGTGTTCCCTAGACGGGTTCACGTCACTTTGAGTTTCCTCCTCATGGTCATGAATATCAATCCTCACTTCACTCATTGTCGGCTCTTCCTCCACATGCTCACCCTCAATCGGAACCTCATCATTTGGCAAGTCATCACCATCACCAACAACTCTCTTTTTCTTTGAAGAACTAGCCTCACCACCTCGTCCACTTCTCGTGGTCACCGCCATGGCGTGACCCGTATTGTTTTTGTTGTTCCCACCCTAGGGGTTTACCACCATATCACTAGGTAGTGCTCCCTTCAGGCATGTGTTCAAGGCTTGTGAGATTTGTCCCATTTGAACTTCAAGATTTCTAATGGAAGTGCTATGGGAGGCAAGTTGAGCATCCGAATCCGCATTGCGGTCCATCATTTGTTTGAACATTTGCTCAATTCTACCCATGTCATTACTTGAGGAACCTTGGCTTTGTGATTGATAGGGGGTAGATTGTTGGGTTGTTGATATATCAGGGGCCTTTGAAAGCCCGACCCCCGATTACCGTTTCCACCCCAATTGTTGTTCCCGCTCCAATTATTGTTGTTGTTGTCGCCCCACTGTTGGTTGTTGTTCCTCCAATTGCTTGAGTTGTTATTATTGTTCCAATTTACTTGTCTTTGATTGTTCCATTTTGTTTGTTGCTTTGATTGTTCCTTTGCCCTTGAAAATTGTTGGCACACATCACATCTTCATATTGATCATCATAAGAATCCTCTTGACTATACCAACTCGCTCCTTGGTCACATTGAACATTGTTGTTTTGCATTGGATTTCCCCGAGGTCTTCGCTTGTTCACCAAAACATTTACCCCCTCCATAGTATGCACTTGCTTAGGCCCTTGTAGTTGTTGAAGATGCACCTTAGCAAGTTGATTCATGGTGGTAGTAAGCTCGGCAATTGCTTTCCCATGTTCTTGAAGCTAATTGTGAAGGCCATTAACACCCGGATCACCCCGAGGCACATTAGCTCTGCTTTTCCATGCTGACGAAGTGTCAGCCATTTCATCTAAGACCTCACATGTCTCATTGTAGGGTAGCTTCATGAAGTTGCCCCCAGCTAATTGATTGACCGCACACTGATTGGTGGTATTTATGCCTCGGTAGAATGTCTGTTGTATCATGGCCTCAGTCATGTCATTGTTTCGACATTCCTTTACCATGGTCCTGTAGCTCTCCCAAATCTCATGAAGAGGCTCATTTGGATCTTGCTTGAAAGCCAATATTTCATCTCTAAGCGCTTCCATGTGACTAGGGGAGAAGAATTTTGCAATGAACTTGTCTGCTAGCTCATCCCATGTAGATATAGAATGGTTGGGAAGTCGCTCCAGCCAGTCTAATGCTTTCCCTCGGAGAGAGAAGGGAAATAGCCTAAGCCTTAATGCATCCTCTGAGACGTTTGTTTGCTTTCTCCCCCAGCAGGTACCAACGAACCCCTTTAAATGCAAGCAATCTAGTGTGGAGCTCCTGCGAAGTGCCCACACTGCTCCAAGAGTGTCAGCATCACATTTGTGATTTGGAAGTTCCCCGCCCGGATTCTAGGAGGGACAATAGCACTCGCGTACCCTTCATTTGGTAGCACCCGGGGAGCAGCTTTGGGAGGTGGAGGCGGGGGAGGGTCTGGAATATCCCCATTAAGATTGGCCTGTCAGCCCCGTCTTGGGGGTGGTACTTGATTTAGATCATCTTATCCATTATCAAACACCTCCTCCCTCGGAATAATATTACCCAAAGGATATGCCATTAGTACCTGAATTGATTCAACACACACGTTAAAAAAAGAAGGAAGGAAAAACACACTAAACATCACGTAGATAATTAACACCGTAAAATCTCCCCGGCAACAGCGCCAAAAAGTAATCGGCTCCCGCCTATACCACTAAAGAGTATCAAGTACGGGGGTCAATGCAGCTTTTACCCAAAGGGTCGGGAGCGATTTCCACAGAGAGCTATATATGTTGGAGTCGAGTGTCTAAGTGATCTAGTAGCGTGTTGTGTTCTTAGTTGCACTTCTCATAAAAAGGGTTTGCAATTATACTATGGTTTTAGCTTAATTGAAATTACGAACTAGCTAACTAAAATCTTTTTGAAGGTTTTCTCAGTTGATAAAAGAGACTAGGGTTGTGACTTCCACCTAGGTGAGCAATTAACAGGTCTAAAATCTAGAATGAGATTGTGAAATGGGGATCTATGGTATAACCTCATGCTAAGGTACTCACCCACTACCTCTCGGTAATATGGGTGACTTTACCCAAAATTGCCTTTCTCAAGCACAATTTGGTGTTTCCATGAACCGCACGAATTGGCTTAAATCGGGTGTAGCTATCTCTAGCATCCACCCTTTTACTGGGGCTATCAACCTCTTGAGCTCACCCCAATATTTTGTTAGCTTAATTCCCTAGACTTAGGTCATCTTTCTCAAGAGTGACCCTAGTCATAAAGGCTTGACATAGTGTTTGCAACCACTAAATATGAGATTTATGCACAAATTAAGCTAAATACAAAACACCCATACACACAATCACTCCAAAATTGAAAATCCATTAAGCACCCACACTAGGGTTGGGTAACAACCCTAGCTAATGGGTCTAGCTACTCATGAATGAAGAAGAAACACAAGTAGAAGATGGATTTAAACTCATAATTGTGATTTACAAGATACTAGTTGAAGAACTAATGTTAAAACTATGCTAAAATAACTCAAAATGGCTAAAAAGTACCATTCATGTGTTCTCCAAACGACTGATTGCCCTAAAAATTGAAGAAAAGATCTATTTATACATGGCTGAAAATACTGGACAAAAATGCCCCTACGGAGAATTCGCTCCCAGCGGATTTATGAGAGCTGGGGCGAAGAGACTTCCGCTGCAGCGAATTAATGACCGCTACATCGGTTTTCCATTTTCCAGTTCTCTGATTCTTCAACTTCGCGCCCAGCGGAATACTGAAGCGTTGCAACGGTGGCTGGGGCGCGGCAGCAGAATAATACCGCTGACCGCGGAATCATGAAGTCCCATCTTTTCTCATTCTCTGAAGTTTGCCAACCGCGTCCAACGGATAATTGAGAGCTACAACGTTAGATGTACCGCTGCAGCGAAAAAGTGGCGCAGACAGCACTTTGGATGGCCTTGAAAGAACAACTCTCTGAAGTTTGCGTGGCAACGAAGAGAATTCCGCTGCAGCGAAGAGACAACCGCTGCGGCGGAAAAGTGGGCGCTGCAGCGGTTTAGCTTGGTTCTGGGATTTTGCAAGTTCTGCCTCTTTTTTTTTTAGGTCTATTGGATCAATGATTACAAATCAACTCAGTTCTTGCAATTCAAAACACTTGCATCAAAATATGGGGTTAATTAGGCCAATTGTTGACTCAAAAACTTAAGAAAAAGAAGTAAATAGTAGTACAAATCACTAGTTATCACATAGTGCAAGTATATCACATGTAATAGAGACTAGGTTCAGAAATTATATTTAGAAAAATACACATGAATTAGTTTGACAGCAGAATCAACCATAAAAATAAGGCAAGAAATAACATAAATGCTGGAAATCAGTTAGGAAATCATCATAAAAGAGGAATGAGGTATCAGTTACAGTGAATCAATATCAATCAAGGGAAAATATCACAAATGAACGGGTAGACATGATACAGGCAAGGAGAAATAGGAAATCAGCATATCTTAATTAAAGAAAATGCTCAGGTTTCAGTTAACAGCATGATTAACTATAAAATAAGGCAAGAGAATATTTTAGAGGTTGAAATCAGTAGAGAGTATCATGCGAAATCAGTGAAGGATCAATCACAAAGATTCAGGGATTCAAAAGTAGAAAATAGTACTGACTTAGCACAAATTTATGAGAACAAGCTTAATAAACACATAATAGGCAAAATCAGAACTCTAAGAAGTCGAGTAGGGTAAAAAAAATCATATAAACATTAGGGATTCATATAGAGCATAGTCTAAATCAACAGAATAAACATGATATAGGCAGAATAAGTGAAGAATCAGAAATATTTATGAACAAAATACGGTAAAATCACAGAAAGTCGGAACCTAGCACAAATCTCTGGGAATAAACACATAATAGGTAGGAATAATCGAAATCAAAAACCTTACCAGCAAACATAGGGTAAAAATCACAGAGTGTTCATGAGAAACATACATATTAGTCGAACATATTATCAAAAAAAACTCAGAAACCCAGGATTAGAACTAAGAAATTTGGGGTTTTGAACAGAATAACTCAGATAAAAGGAGAAAACTTAAACAAACGTTTAAACATAGCGAAAATCATAGATTAATACCAAAAATCAGAAGGAATAGCGTTTATGAAAAGGGGTTACGAACCCTAGTTTGAAGATGAATAGTTGTTTTAAGAAAATCGGAAAACCTTTAAGGAAAAATAGCAAAATAACTCAGGATATATCCAGATCTATCATAGATATAAGGAATCAAGAGACAATAGTTAGGGTTTCTAAGAGACAACCCAAAAAGAAAGGGAATCGGTCTATAAACCACAAGTTCTAGCCGGAGATGGTAGAATCTTACTCGGACGGCCATGAACAGCCTGAGAACGACATGAAAACCCATGGGAGGTGAGTGAACCGCCTTCTGGTTCCTTTGAGGACCTCAAGGCAGCAATACCCGGCGTAGGAAGGAGAGCCAGGGGGATGGGAGGGTGGTGAGACCACCATAGTCACCGACAAGTCGACGACCGGTGAGAACCATCAGGTTCTAGCAGAGAGCATTGAGAGGGGTGAGAGAGATGTGTAACGGCGTAGTGAGTAGAGAGAATGAGAGGGTAAATGAGAGTTTGGGGGTAGGCCATTAGGATTAATTAAGGAAAAAGTGAATCTGGGCCGTTGATCAAAATTGATAACGGTCCAGATTAAACACAGAATTGGGTCGGGTGGATAGGGTATTGGGCCTGGGGTATTTGGGTCATTTTTAATTGGGTTGGGGTCTGATTAATTAGGCAATAATTGAAATAAAAGTAGCCATTTGTTAAATACCCAATGTAAATTAATTAAATAATTTATAAAAATAGTTGTTAATCACAACAAAAAAAATCATGCGTAGAAAATAATTTAAAATGATTACTTAGTATTTAAAATACAAATGACTAATTTCTGGATAAAAATAGTATAAAATCATATGATTGGGTTATAATTGTAAAGTTATTGCAATTATAGCAAAAAGGTGCCAATTTGGCTAATTATGAAATAAGACCATAAACAATAAATAAAATCAAAGAATGCTTTTGAAATTATTTGTAATGTAATTTTATAATTATTTATTGGAAATAAAATGCTGGATAAATTAATAAAGAAATAGGAAAATTATGGGAAAATAGCAATTGTTATTGATACATAATTTTGAAGCTATATATGCAATTTTAAAAATATTTTGAGAAAAAATTGGGTATAAAAAACACACATATTATCAGCATGACGCAAGGGATTTCATCTTCCTAACACTTGCAAATCAAAAGACAATATTCTCTCAAGTGCTAGCCACCACCTCTCTCAAGAACAAAGTTGCTGCAACCTCAAGGACCAGATCTAAAGATTAAAGATATCTTAAGTCATTAGGTTTGTTGAGTCGTTGTTATTTTTGTTCTTCGTTTGTAATCCTACACTACTTTCAATAAGTGTATTTGTAGGACAGATTTAAACCACTATTCGGTTTAGTTTCTTGACTAGAGTTAGTCAAGGTTTGATTGCTTTGTAATAGAGTTACTGCAAAGGGCTTACAATAGAGTTATTGTAAGGAGTGGGGATTAAGAGTTTAATTCCTAGATTGACTAGAGTTAGTCAATGTTTGTTGCTTTGTAATAGACTTATTACAAAGGGCTTACAATAGAGTTATTGTAAAGAGTGAGGAATTACGAGTTTAATTCCTAGATTGCAATAGGTTGTAATCTGAAGTTTGATCGGTTTAGTGGAGTTGAAATCCTACTATGGTAGCTCGTGGTTTTTAATCCCTTGAGCAATGTGTTCTCCGCATAAATATCGCGTGTTCTTTATTTACTGCTGATTTACTGTGGGAACAGACAGAGAAGTTGGTTCCTTATACTGTTTTGTTTTACAGTTTGTTGCTTACTGTGGGAACTAATAGAGAACTTGGTTCTCTATACGGTTCTGGACTCTAGTTTCTATCAATTGGTATCAGAGCAGGTTCTTTCTAAAAGGTTAACACCTAGAAAGGATCTACATGGATGGTCCACCAAACATCGAGGAAGGACAATCAACGTACAGACCACCAAAATTCATCGGCCAATACTATGGTTGGTGGAAAACAAGAATGCATGACTTCATCATGGATGAGGACTCGGAGTTGTGGGATGTATTCTATGATGGACCTTTTGTTCCCATGAAAACTATTGGTAAGGGAACAATTACAGTCCCAAAAACAAGAAAAGAGTACAACGATGCTGATAGAAAGGCCATTGAGAAGAATTTCAGGGCAAGTAAGATTCTTTTTTGTGGCATTGGACCAAATGAATATGTCACGACCCGATTTCTAACCAGGTCGTAACTGGCACTCGGTGCCGTAACTTGACCGAGCGAACCATCTTGGCTTTTCTATTTTGTTCTATTTCTGTTATGTAATGCATCTCAACACAATTCGATATGATTTAAAGTAAATACTAATCTGAATCTTCAAATGAAGTAATATTCTGAAAAGAAATTCATTATGTTATCTTGAATACATTTTAAAAAAATGTAATATAAAGTGGACACCCATGACTCTATTCTGACTTTGTCTATGAAGCCTCTAAGAAATACTGAAATAATAAGACAAAATTCTTGAATCAACGAACTCCACAAACTAAAATGGAGCTAACCAAATCTTCCGGGAATGGGAGGAGAATTACCTAGCTCGTAGCTTGCTTACCTGAAAAATCGGTGCCTACATTAACAAGTGTCAATGTAGGTTTCCATGAATAGAACATCAGTATACCACGATGGTACTCAGTAAGTAAAGTAATCCTCCCACTAAATCTGGAACAAGACTTTGAAAGAAGTATGTATGCATGATAAAGAAAATTCTAAAAGCTTCTGATAAAGAGTTGAAACGGACAATTCATATATCCATTGTAAAACTCTTCTTGATGCCAATCATGAAAATTCTCTCTTTTCTAAAAAAATATATAAAATTCAAATAGATAAATATGTAAACTTTCTCGGAACAATCCTTGTAAATTTTCTAAAGCTTTTTCTTTTCTTTTCTTTTCTGGGGAGTTCCATTGATTCTGACATTCTTTTTTATTCTGGTTCTGATTCTGAAAATGTCATCATATGATCGGTATGGTGGACGATCCCAGCCAGATCGCCTAGACCCCATTCCTATGGTGCCTCACAGTTCAAGTTTCTAGCATAGTCTCGTTCTTGTGCCTTAGCAGGGCACTTCTATCATAGTGCCCGAACCAACGATACACTAATCTCCTACTCTGGCACGAGTAGTTTTCGGGTAACATAAACCACTATAGGCTATAAGCCTTTCTCAGAGATCGAAGGAAACTCCAAAAATGTTCTTCTAAGTAAATTATTGAATCACAATATTTAAAACAATGATATATCTTCATACTCATCAAAACAGTTACACAAAATCATGTAAAAGAAATTTTCAATATAGTCTATACATTAAAGAAACATATGCAAGTCATGAATGCATGTGACATAATTTATGGAACAACATACTATTCATGAGCTATTAACCATGATAATCATCTAAGATCATTTCTATAATTCTAATGGATAATGTGAGCCCACTCCTTCCATTTAGATCCCACACTAACACCCTATATAATCCAACAATAACTTATGGCATGATCTTTGTGGGAAGACAATTTTGGTACAAACATTGTCTCTACTCACCTTGATTCCTTGAGTTTGAATACCTTCGTTTGCTCCAATCTTATGGGTTCAACTCACCAAACAAATCTATACTTAGTTAATTTAAAGACCAACACTAGAAGTTCCAATATTTCCAAAATATAGAAACCCTAGGTTTGATTCTTCTCTCTTTCTAGGGTTCATTGTTAATATAAGTTCTTGTAGTAGTTTCTAGGAGAAAATATCAACCATAAACCTCTCTAACAATTGTGGTTGAAAGAGGTTATGAAGCTTACCGTGAATCATGAAACCCTAGGTTCGCGGAGAGACCTTGTTCTTGAGTTCTTGTTGAGAATATAGAGATTTTGAGATGGAATATTGTCAGAATTGATGTTTGGAAGTAGTATTCTAACACTAAATGCATTGAAAACTCACCTTAGGTAGTATGAGTGTCACGACCCAAAATCCATTAAGGTCCTGATGGCGTCGGACACCACTGTCGGGCAAGCTAACACAAAATGATTAAATTAAATTCCCATTTTAGCGTTTGATATTTGTTGCTTTTCATTTCATTACATAACAAGTGAATAAAAATTCGTTAAGTAAATACGATAGATTAACAATCCAGTTTAATAAAATACATCCCAAACACATTCCCAGAACCCGGTGACACAAGTGAATGAGCAAATTTCTAAGAATTATACATATACTACAATACTTGTCCGGAGTACGAACTGGAAAAGGAATTTAAAATAAAGTACAATACATATGAGGGAGACTTTGTCGGCTGCGGGTCGTCTCCGAATGGTGCAGCTCGTCTAAGTCTCCAAGTCAGCCACATCACTGCGTCAAGTAGGGCCACTATCTATGAATGTATATATGCAATAAAAATGCACAGCAATTGTAGCATGAGTATGAAAACAACGTGTACTCAGTAAGTCTCCCGCCTAACCTCGAAGAGGTAGTGACGAGAGGTCGAATTTGACACTTGCTAGAGGTCAATTTAATAAAAATAAAGGGCGACACTAAGCATGAATATCATAGGCAATTTATTAAGTAGTGATAAGAAATAGCAACTTCTTAAACATTTAATACTTTAAATCTTCGTCATTTCAGTTGATAATTTATAATTCCCAGGCCAGTAAACAGGTAATAATCACATAAAGTACGCAACAATCATCATGCGCAAGAAATGTCGAGGGTCGAATGGCGCGTACCAACAATAATAAAATGTGCACTGCCGAAGGGTCGAACGGCTCGAACCATAGATGCATCTATTTCCCCGCTCGCAAATCGACCATGCGACACGGTCATATATAAATAATAGAGTTATCCTACTCGCGAATCATACATGCGACTCAGGTACTCATAGATACACATATTCACACAATAAATCCACATTTTTATTAGTAAAGCAGTTACTCAAGGAAGTGGTAAAATTCTCTTTTAATGGACACGGAGATAGTATTTAAACCTTTTTCTGGAAATTCATTTGCCAAGTTCGATAAGGTTTTAAATGTTATAAATTTATCAGGAACACAATTATCCAAGGAAGAATCAATTTTCTTTCTAGATGATTAAGAAAAGTAAACTCTAACATTCTTAGGTATTCAATTACTAATTCGGTAATATTAACAGTCTAATATCATTGGCAAGATCCCAAGTACAATAAGTAAAGCATGTTAGTGGGTCCTAGACTACCCAGACACAAGCATAATAGTAGCTACGCACGGACTCCCATCACCTCGTACGTACGTAGCCCCCGTAAATAGTAGCACATATTCAATTAGTTCACCTATGGGGACAATTCCCCCTCACAAGGTTAGAAAGGAGACTTTCCTTGCTCCGAAGATTCATCAGCGGCCTCCAAACCCTTCCAACGACTCAAATTGATGCACAACACCCCAAAACTATCCAAAGAACGGGAAACCAATGAAAATATACTCTAATACTTACAATAATTCAATTTATATAAATTCCTAACTCCGCTCGGAAAGTTGACAAAATTGCCCTCGGGCACACGGGCCAAAATTCTGAAATTTCTCGAAGATAAATTCTACCCATAGCTTTACTAACTCAAATACATAATTCTCTCTTAATTTCATGCTCAAA
Source organism: Nicotiana undulata (assembly GCA_005239495.1). Lineage (NCBI taxonomy): Eukaryota > Viridiplantae > Streptophyta > Magnoliopsida > Solanales > Solanaceae > Nicotiana > Nicotiana undulata. Next base: position 105,507 of record ML242296.1, read on the forward strand.
TTCGTGGTCAAAATTCCAAATTAAAAATTCTAGGTCTTCCCCTCAAAACCCCAAATTTCTACCAATTTCCATGACCAAATCTATATATCAATCTTGTACTTAACTTGAAAATGAGTAGAAACAACTTACCTTGACATAGATGATGAAACTCCCCACTTCAAGCTCTCCACAAATCGTCCAACCAAGAGAAAAATGAGAAGAAATGGCCAAATTTTCGTTTTAAAACACTCACTGCCCAGTACTGCCCTTCTTCGCGAACGCGACAATACCCTCGCGTTCGCAAAGCACAATCTGCTTCAGCTCCAAATTTCCTTCTTCGCGTTCGCGACCCTATGCTCACGTTCGCGAAGTTCATCTGTACAGATCCATCGCGTTCGCTTTCCAGGCCTCGCGTTCGCGTAGGCTATCGACCCAAGGCTCAGCTCCCCTCCTTTCTTCTATGCGTTCGCGACTCTCGATCCGCGTTCGCGTAGGCTCCTCAAGCCAACCCTCCGCGTTTGCGTCCTGCCCGCCGCGTTCGCGAAGGCCAATCTTAGAAGCCCCCAACCTTCCTCTTCTCGGATGCGGAACTCCCTTCGCGTTTGCGAAGAAGGAAACCAGATACAGCAACCAGCAATAGCCTTTTCCACCAAAATTCGATCTGAAACCAACCCGAATCACACCCGAGGCCCCCGGGACCCCCTCCAATCACACGAATCAGTCTCATAACATCCCACGTACCTGCTCGAGGCCTCAAATCACATCAAACAATGCCGGAACCACGCATCGCACTCCAATTCAAGCCTTATGAACCTTGAAATTTCCAACTTCTACATTCGATGCCGAAACTTGTCAAATCACATCCGATTGACCCCAAATTTTGCACACAGTCACATTCGACATTACGGACCTGCTCCAACTTTCGGAATCGCATTCCGACCCCGATATCAAAATTTCCACTTTCGGTCGGATTTCTCAAAAACCTTCAAATTTCTATCTTTAGCCAAATGACTTCAAAATAACCTACGGACATCCGAATTCACTTCCAATCGCGCTCCCAACTCCATACCTTAGCTGAATTAGCACCAAGCACCGCATAATTCATCATCTAACCACAATGACATTCCCTGAACCTTAATAGCCAAAACTCCACGAATATGATGCTCCCAATGCACCTTAGGGCACACATATATATAAGTCCTGCTATAATGCTGACGATACCAACACAACTGAGGAAATGTATGGAAATTCACAACCAACTGCAGAGTTAACCAAACATTGAATCTTTCCCCTTGACTAAAATCATCATCTCATTACGAACCAAATAATGGTAATTATCGTGTAATATACTTCACATAATCTTATCGCACTGATCTCTGATCCATAAATCTCGTCTCACCCAGTATGAACGGCTCAGACAACAAATCACCCCATACATGACCAACAGTCTCACACGATGCCACAATGCGCCAATAGGCCACAACTCGAACATGATACATAAGAAAATGACTCAGGAAGGGACTATTCGACTCCCGCAACAAATATAAACTTTCCTTAGAAAATGGAAAGTAAAACACAAGAAAAATAATTATAGGGAATCGTACTCAACATCACACTGTTGCGGCGTGCAACCCGATCCAAATAACATACCTGTGGCGGCGTGCCACCCCATCCACACATGAAATTTACACGAGGAGGTACACACTGAGCTAAATTGCTCATTACTACAAAATACTGAATATCGGTCACAAGCACGCTAAGTGAATAATACCATCCTGGGGAGACTGATAGAGCCATACGCTACAAAAACTCAAGCACAACTGAGGTGCGATATATATATACACTCTGAATCTCGAGAGCTCTCCTGCTCACGTAACATCATCACTACGCGGAAACTCAACACATAGGAAATTATCAAGCCACTTCACAACTCACACGGCACAATCATAATATTACATGAAACGGACGAAGATGGAACAACATCCAATATTCCAATACCCCTCCTTGAGGAGCGCTATACTGAAATGAACACATCTGACTCACATAGAGCCCATAATCTTATTTAAATGCATTCACACACTTCAAGACGATTCTGCTCGCACTGAACTAGGCTGATAGCCTTACCTGGGTCCATAATAACCCACTTCTCCTCATAACACGCAAGATCCACCATCACTGTCGGGACAACACCCCACAATCCACAACAAAGATGAACCGAACGCCTTCCAGGCATAAATTCTCAAATAAGCAACATAGCACTTCTTTATACTTGGTCTAAATCTTCAATCCATTGAGTGACTACATGTCACACTTATACAGTCTTCCCGTAGTCATGCTCCCACGTCCTTCCACACCAGGTAACAAGTCTGCACATCCATCCCACCGACCACACTAACGCTGTAAAACAAATCAAGAACCCATAACCAGGATGCAAAGCCTCTTTCACCAAACATCGATCTCAGGTGACACTGAAGACAACACCAACTTACTCTAAACATTCAAATCCCTCTTTCTTTCTCACCCGAGCTCATGACATCCTTGTCAACACTGAATTGCAACCTCGATCCTTACTTCCAGTTACGTACTGCTTACCGCACCTAACATGCCAATATGAGACAGCGCAAGAATTCCATCATAACTCCTGAACCATTAATGGGGTGAACACTTCATCATATAGAAACCTTTTTCTTACCTCAATTCAAGAGAACCATAACAACACACGAGTGAATTTTCATAATCACAGACAGGAAAATCCTCAAGGAATAGCCTATATCACCGTAATCCTTCTGAGACCCCCGTCTACACCTGACAAGCCATAATACTTGAATGTTTCCAATTAAAATCTATTACGGCGGCCAACAAGCCTCGCACACACCGGCACAACCGCATGCATAACTTAATCACACTGAAGGAACTGATCACTTCCGTACATGTTCCATTTCAACCATGGCTAACCAATCTATCTTATTTTAATCATCCTTAATTGCCTCAGAAATAATAGTAACTCTATTCAACACACAACAACTCTATCCTCACTCATCCCGAGTGGCCTTGATTCACGAGACCATGCTGTTTCAATCCCACAAATCGTCTGATACCCTCCTTGTGCGCATTCACAACTTCTACTGACATACCCCTACTGATAATATTTCTAAAATCCGGAGTTTACTTCTCTCATTCCTCCAATACTATACTGCAAACCGAAAACATCATGGAACATTCTGGCTTCCTATCACAATCTGCTGCAAGGCCCGACTCTTAGCCATACTGCAGACATGAAACCCTTAAGCACTGCATTCTTAACTTTCGAATTCAGTAGGACCGCTATTGAGAGTCACCCACTCTGACTGGCCCCGAATACAATCAACTCCAAGGCTCTTCTAGCACATGAACACCTTCTCAATGAAGCACGTGACTGAGTCACTACCCTTATAACTCGCCTATGCTTTAAGCATAAATTCTGAATCTTCCAAAGCCTAACCCTGGTCCAATAGGGCCAACGTTTGCACACATTTATCAAATCTCATGCGCAATTGCCATTTTATTCATTTCCCCTTTAGTTGTAATAACTTGCTAATACGCCGACAATCCGCAACCCTATGAGAAGATAATCCTGCAATCTAACTGCAGGTGGTGGGGCTCTCCCACTTAACCTGAAGCTAGTCCTTGCACCACTCTAGACCCCTACGAAATCCTTTCTTAATTGCTGACATGATCTTGCTCAACCAACCCGTCAAATTCTTCTAAATTCTCCTGTTAGCATTCCAAGGATACTCAAATTCACTAGCCTCATTCACGTATTCAGCCTCCTACCTAATAGCCACGAGAATTCCTCGTAGCAACTTTCCAACAACACAACCACTAACCTGCTCACATGAGATAACCCACCTATGGAAATTACCAAATGACACCTCCCAACGACGTTGTATTGCACAATCTCTACGACATCAATACCCCATACTACGCCCTTCTTCATTTACCAACTTTACTTGTCTATCCGCTCCTCATGGACATCCATTAAATGCGCGATAATATCTTCAAATTCACCTCCATATTGCATCCTTCTTCATCCCTAACAACTCCTCTCTGTTGTATCCAACCTTCGCCGAAATAACCAACATTTCAATTTAAGCCCGTGGACACAATCACCGTCCACGAAAATTCTCAAATCACTTCAAACTCCTCCTCAAGATGAGCATCTATCTTACCCCACAACTCATACGCTACGCTGCCCGTCTCCCACTTTAGTTAAACTCACCCATTCAAGCAATTACCCGACTTCCGTTTCTTACACCTGGATTTTTAGAAATTTTCGCCACCTAACACTTCTCGCATGTCTTCTTTCATCGTATGTTGCCCACTTGTTGCCTCAATTCAATATCATTCTATGTAGCACCTAAACCAGCAGATCACCACAACTTTAAACCTTTTTGAAGATCATCTTTCTCGAGTCGCCTACATTAGAAATACTTATTCAAATCCTGAACCACCGCACACCACGATCTCTAACAGTCGCTTCTTCAATACTACTTAAAAATACTCTAACCCTTGCAACCGAAGAAACTATAGCACCGGCGAACTTAACACATTTTTTTCGATCAAGACGACGATATCACATCACATGTGAATATTCAACCTCACTTGAAAACACCAAGTCTTACTATTCTTTCAACCCAAATTTGGACATTCATAGTTTAATTGCCTTTCCTCCGGTGGAACTAAAATACTGAAATCTCGAAATCACGCTCTGAGAAGACCTCCCCTCAAGTCATTCATTGCCCCGACATATGGGCAAGCATGCTACCATCATATCAACACTGTGCGATAACCAATCGTAAGCATCATAACAACCTAAGCATAGCCTCAAAGCTCTCAAAAACACGATTACTGAATTTAAACAACATAATATCCTTCCGCAGAGCAACAACAACAGCCCCAACCAACTACGTATGGAAAACATCACGCACCATATCCATAGCACCATTACGATTCCTCAAATTCTCGATTTATAGCAAGCGGTTCGCGACGCGTAAGATTGAGTAAGAAGAAACCTAGGCATAAGACTTAGAGGAATCAAATCGCACGATGAGGAATCAAGAAGGGAAGTACTCCTAACAGCCCTATAGCCTCTCGAAGATAAGTACAAACGTCTCCGTATCGATCCACAAGACTCTACTAGACTTGATCATGACTCGTGAAACCTAAGGGAGCCTAGTGCTCTGATACCACGTTGTCACGACCCAAAATCCATTAAGGTCATTATGGCGCCGGACACCACTGTCGAGCAAGCTAACACAAAATGATTAAATTAAATTCCCATTTTAGCGTTTGAAATTTGTTGCTTTTCATTTCATTACATAACAAGTGAATAAAAATTAGTTAAGTAAATGCGATAGATTAACAATCTAGTTTAATAAAATACATCCCAAACACATTCCCAGAACCCAGTGACACAAGTGCATGAGCAAATTTCTAAGAATTATACATATACTACAATACTTTTCCGGAGTACGAACTGGACAAGGAATTTAAAATAAAGTACAATACATCTGAGGGAGACTCTGTCGGCTGCGGGTCGTCTCCAGATGGTGCAGCTCATCTAAGTCTCCAAGTCAGCCACATCACTGCGTCAAGCAGGGCCACTATCTATGAATGTACTTGTGCAATAAAAATGCACAACAAGTGCAGCATGAGTACGAAAACGTGTACTCAGTAAGTTTCCCGCCTAACCTCGAAGATGTAGTGACGAGAGATCGAATTTGACACTTGCTAGAGGTCAATTTAATAAAAATAAAGGGCGACACTAAGCATGAATATCATAGATAATTTATTAAGTAGTGATAAGAAATAGCAACTTCTTTAACATTTAATACTTTAAATCTTTGTCATTTCAGTTGACAATTTATAATTCCCAGGCCAGTAAACATGTAATAATCACAGAAAGTACGCAGCAATCATCATGCGCAAGAAATGCCGAGGGTCAAACGGCGCGGACCAACAATAATAAAATGTGCACTGCCGAAGGGTCGAACGGCTCGAACATAGATGCATCTATTTCCCCGCTCGCGAATCGATCATGCGACGTTATCATATATAAATAATAGAGTTATCCTTCTCGCGAATCATACATGCGACTTAGGTACTCATAGATACACATATTCACACAATAAATCCACATTTTTATTAGGAAATCAGTTACTCAAGGAAGTGGTAAAATTCTCTTTTAATGATCACAGAGATAGTATTTAAATCTTTTTTTGGAAATTCATTTCCCAAGTTCGATAGGTTTTAAATGTTATAAATTTATCAGGAACAAAATTATCCGAGGAAGAATCAATTCTCTTTCTAGATGATTAAGAAAATTAAACCCTAACTTTCTTAGGTATTCCATTACTAATTCTGTAATATTAACAATCTAATATCATTGGAAAGATCACAAGTACAAGAAGTAAAGCATGCTAGTGGATCCTAGACTACCCAGACACAAGCATAATAGTAGCTACACACAAACTCCCGTCACCTTGTACGTTCGTAACCCCCGCAAATAGTAGCAAATATTCAATTAGTTCACCTATGGGGACAATTCCCCCTCACAAGGTTAGAAAGGAGACTTACCTCGCTCCGAAGATTCATAACTGGCCTCCAAACCCTTCCGACGACTCAAATTGATGCACAACGCCCCAAAACTATAAAAAGAACGGGCAAACCAATGAAAATATACACTAATACTTATAATAATTCAATTTATATAAATTCCTAACTCAGCTCGGAAAGTTGACAAAATTGCCCTCGGGGCCACGGGCCCGGATTTCGAAATTTTTCGAAGATAAATTCTACCCATAGTTTTACTAACTCAAATACATAATTCACTCTTAATTTCATGCTCAAATTCGTGGTCAAAATTCCAAATTACAAATTCTAGGTCTTCTTCTCAAAACCCCAAATTTCTACCAATTTCCATGACCAAATCAATATATCAATCTTGTACTTAACTTGAAAATGAGTAGAAACAACTTACCTTGACATAGATGACGAAAATCCCCACTTGAAGCTCTCCACAAATCGTCCAACCAAGAGAAAAATGAGAAGAAATGGCCAAATTCGCGTTTTAAAACACTCACTGCCTAGCACTGCCCTTCTTCGCGAACGCAGAAATACCCTCGCATTCGCGAAGCACAATCTACTTCAGCCCCAAATTTCCTTCTTCGCGTTCGCGATCCTATGCTTTCGTTCGCGAATTTCATCTGTCCAGACCCATCGCGTTCGCTTTCCAAGCCTCGCGTTCGCGTAGGCTATCGACCTAGGGCCCAGCTCCCCTCCTTCGTTCTATGTGTTGCGACTCTCCATCCGCGTTCGCGTAGGCTCCTCATGCCAAACCTCCGCGTTCGTATCCTGCCTACCGCGTTCGCGAACGCCAATCTCAGCAGCCCCCAACCTTCTTCTTTGCGGACGCGGGACTCCCTTCGCGTTTGCGAAGAAGGAAACCAGATACAGCAACCAGCAACAGCCTTTTCCACCCAAACTCGATCCGAAACCAACCCGAAACACACCCGAGACCCTCGGAACCCCGTCCAATCACACGACTCAGTCTCATAACATCCCACAGACCTGCTCGAGGCCTCAAATCACATCAAACAATGTCGGAACCACGCATCGCACTCCAATTCAAGCCTTATGAACCTTGAAATTTCAAACTTCTACATTCGATGTTGAAACTCGTCAAATCACGTCGTATTGACCCTAATTTTTAACACAAGTAACATTTGACATTACAGACCTGCTCCAAATTTCGGAATCGCATTCCAACCCTTATATCAAAATTTCCACTTCCGGTCGGATTTCTCAAAAACCTTCAAATTTCTATCTTTAGCCAAATGACTTCAAAATACCCTATGGATATCCAAATACACTTCTGATCGCGCTCCCAACTGCAGAATAACCATACGGAGCTATTCCCAGACTCGGAATCTCAAACGGACATCACTATCACTGAAATGCACTTCAACCCAGACTTATGAAATTTCTTCTAAAATGCTAACTTCCACAATATACGCTGAAACGCTCCTGGGTTATCCAAAACCCGATCCGGACATACGCCCAAGTCCAATATCATCATACGAATCTGCTGGAACCTTCAAATCCTAATTCGGAGGTCGTTACTCAAAAATCCAATCTTAGTCAATTCTTCCAACTTAAGGCTTACGAAATGAGAAATTTTCTTTCCAAATTGACTCCAAACTTCTCGAAATTCAACTCCGACCATGCCTACGAGTCATAATACCTGAAATGAAGCTGCTCATGGCCTCAAACTACTGAATGACGAGCTAGAGCTCAAAACGACCGATCAGGTCGTTACAATGAGAACCCTTGGATGATTTGAGGATGAGAGGGGAAACTTAATCTTTAAATAATGAGGCTATTTTCTCTCTTCCCGTCCTTTTTATTTCAATTTCACGCCTTCGGCATAACTTTTGTAACGACCCGGTCTGTCGTTACGTGAAACATGCATTTGTAATTGTTGTTAGTGGCTTATTATATATTGGTTATTCTATTATTAATGTGTTAGAGTTGATAGGCTTGAAATCCAAATGGTTAAATGAGAATTTAGTCACTTAGTCCTTAAGAACAACCTTAAAATGGAAAAAGTCAACTAAGAGTTGACTTATTGGTAAACGACCTCGGAATGCAGATTTTATGGCTCGGATAGCTTCGTTAGGTGATTTGGGACTCAGGAGTGTGTTCAGAATAATTTTGTGATGTCCGTTGTAGAATTAGGCTTGAATTGGCGAAAGTTGGTTTTTGGCGATTCCGGACGGCAATGGAAAATAAGCTATCGGGGTCGGAATGGAATTCCGACAGTTGGAACATGTTCGTAATGTCATTTCGGACTTGTCTGCAAAATTTTAGGTCAAACGTAGTTGATTTGGATAGTTTCGACATCATTGGTGAATTCTAGAAATTTCAAAGTTCTTAGGCTTG